>JAPYZD010001202.1:0-25942 GCA_030522725.1 Ichneumoninae sp. B BG-2022a | reverse complement strand
AGTACCTTTAGTATACATGATGTTTTTCAGATTTTTACACCATCAAGAAGTACTTGCAATTTTCTCTTATTGTTGTCGAACTTATGCGAAGTCAGCGCGTAGCGAGACTCCCTCCTTAAATAGCGGGGGAGCCCGTCGCGAATTGGAGTTTGCGGGAGAAGGAGTTGAAGGAAAATAACATAAAAGAATGAAATACAGAAAATGAGAACGACGAGATGAGACGAAATGTCAGAAAACGACGACGACAACGAGAAGCTGTGGAAAATGAACATCGGCAACGCGAGAATATACGATACAATGAAAATCGATCGTTTCGTTATCCCGTAGGTGGTGCAAGGGCACTCTTTACACACTCGAGCAGTGGGTATCTCGTTATCGAATACAACCCGACATTATGGATGCGATATTATTTTAAAGTTGTCAATAAAGCCGCTCGGGCCTTTTATCGCTCGTAAAAATAGCATGGGGCTCTGCGGATGTACAACAAGCGCCTTCCCAGCGTAATCAAGTTTATATGCTCGATCGATTAAATATTACACGTGAACCACTGCATCGAGCGAACTCTTCAGGTACGGCAAGGTTCTCACGGTATTTCCTCGTGTATCGACGTTGAGGAGCACGTTATAACTCATAAACGATATCGGCTTGAACTTTCCGAGTTTCATTCTGTCATCGCGCCGCGGACTGTGCATAACATCAAACATTAAGAGGATTCGAGCGTTCAACATTAGGAAAACGAGTGCTAAATTTATTAAATGAATCGTGCACACTTTCATGCATCAATCGAATTGATCATCGTAGACCGTGATTCATACTGCAATATTGCAGTATGGCTAGTAATGTTTTCGGTATTGAGGATATATATACATATATATATATATATGCTCAGGACATATCCTCAATCTAAGATTAATAGCCTTGGTTTTTCAAAAAAAATTAATTCATTCGTGGCAAATTTCGAGAAGGCACATATCAGTTCCATTTCTTAAAAAAAAATGTACACAAATGATTGAAAAAAATGAGAGCTCGCCTGCCTAATGTGAAACGTTTAAACCTCCTTAAAAAATCATAACATTTGGAACGTCGTTAATCGACATCGTTACCAGGACGTATCAAAACATTTGCCTAACGAAAACATGAACGGTAGATAGAAAATGTGAGAGCGGGACGAGAGGGTGGGTCCGGTAGCCGGGCAGTAGTAACGCCCGGCTTTGGTCAGCCCGAGTTAGAGTAAGCCGCGCCGGCAGTAACGACCCATGCCGATCACGCTGGCAGACAGCTGATCTATCGGGGTCCCAGCTACATCAGCCGTACAAGCCGCACATGGGTGAGTTCCGCGGTGGTTGTGTACCTATGACGAGGTAAGTGGTCGCATCCGACAGTGGATATGTCCGGCAGTGGTCGGACAACTACGCTCTCCACCGACCGCATCGCGCGCGCTCCGCCTAGCCAGTCGTGTCCATCACTCGTCGTCGGCTCGTGGTAATTCCCAGAGATAAACCTACCGCGATGATAGCCTATCCGCCACCACGTGAATTGTGAGACATCCAAGGTACTCGGTCGCTTCGGCCCGTTATATATCGGACCGTCGGTGCACTGCGCGTTTTGAAATACGAACTACATTATTTGCGAATCGAACGAATGGAATGGTGTACATCCGAACCAGAATTCGAGAAAATTGAGACTGTAATGAAATAATGGTAAATAGCGTATCGTGCAATTTCCAACAGCTTCGTAGCACGGCAATCACGGAACAAATTACTAAGTCCCTCGTTGGCGTTGTACACCCATCGCGCATGCATTAGTATTTATCTGTGTTCCGAGCTCGGACTTTTAAGGTAGTGCCGCGTCAGTGTCGTATCTTTGTTATTCGGTATTATTTGATTCAATAAATTCCCGCGGGCGAGTCGGTAAACATACACAGATGAGATTTAACGATCGGCACGACTATAGGATTATACTTCTACCCTCACTTCCGGATAAACGTTACTTCCGGCTTTGAAATATTAGTTTTCGACCGGGAGCGACGTCGTCGCGGAAATACGTCACATCCGGTTTGAAAATGATTTTTCCTATTTTTTAGATCGGGAGTGACATGCGTATATGTCGTCACTTGCGGTACTAAAATCAAGTGTTTAAAACTGGAAGTGACGTATTTCCGGCATAACGACATGTGTAACAGATTTTTGGTTCACTTACACCCAGAAAAAAAATTATTTAACGGCCACCGTTTATTTGGTTTAAGTGAAATATGTAAACCAAATAAATATTTATTCGAATCAAGTAAATATTTTACTTGAACCAAATAAACGGTGGCCGCCAAATAAATTATTTTTCTGGGTGTATTTCAGTGAGAGAAAAATATTTATAATTAATAGTATACGTTTTATTGTTATTAAACCCAAAACTTCCGAGCGCGAGAAAAGGACGTCTCGGCGTACAAGTGATAATTTCCCGTACCTCATCACTTCCGGTTGAAAACTGACATGCAGCAACTCTAGATTCGTTGCGCCTCCATCGTTCTACCGACGTCCAGAGAGCTGAAAGACTCGCGGCACATGAGGAAAAAAAAACCTCTAGTCTCGTCCGTCCATTTTACTGCCACTACTGCGTGCGACGTCGGCGCGATATTGCGACGAGTGAGACATTCGAAAGTGCGCCGTCGAGGGCTTAACGACGAGCCAAACCGATAAAGCCCGTTGGTGAAACGAGATTAGCTAGCTCGTAAAGCTGTGGAAACAATAACTGCGACAGGATTCGCTGAGTTTTTGCGTCCAACGGCGCGTCGTCGTCGAGACACCGAGACGCGATCCTCGCGGTGACGACTCCAGCGACGTTCCCCGCTTCCTATGTCTGGGACCTCGGTAATGCTGGTACAGAATGTACAAATGTTCGCGTATAGGAGTCCCCGCAGCTTTTTAGAGCCGGTGTGTCATCACCGATAGTCGGAGCGTATATATAGAATTTTAAGCTTTCAAAGTACACCGGAATATCAATAAATTTCCAACATCACGCTTAATTAATTTCTCCATGGCTCTATCGGACTATCCTTTGTGATATTTATTTACTGTGAATAGGATCCAATCCAGAATACCGTAATTACAGTGAAGGCTCGACAAGGTTTATAAGTACAAAAAGAAATCAGGGAATCAGCGAGACAGGGGAGCCGATCCTCTCGAATTGCCGCGCTACCGCGTAATCAATAGATCGAATTCCGATGTATTAATTACCGGTGGCTATTAATTTTCAACGGCTGAAGGGGTGAGCACAAGGGAGGGTCGTTAAGCGGACGGTAAAGGCGAGTTGGGACAAAAAAATTACGGGGTTAGGTGAAACACCTTGCTGAACCCAGGTTCTCATCACGTTCATGTATACAGGCAACACGGTATGGATTCGATCGAAAGTTATTATTTTCGACAAGCCTCTCGCGACGCGAGGATAATCGAGCTCTTCGTAAGCCGGGCGATAATCGCGTTATATTGATAAGGCTGGGAGGTGATGCGAAGGGCCGGAGCCACGTGTATCGAGTAGCAGTTCTTCAGATATACCATCGCTGGCGCGCCAGCGCGCACAAACACACACACACATACACACGGGTTATCGTGTCTGCTTGCCGTCGCACCGTGATCCAATCATCCCAAGACCCTGTCATGAAATTGCCTTCGAGCTCTATTCCATCCGCGTGGTACGGCCAATTGCCCTTGCTGACCTCTTGCTGCCTGTCTTCGAACTCAACGGTGGCCGCGAAGGCGAAACTTTGTTGCATTTCGTATTAAGGCCCGCCTGTTCCGACAAACCCTTCCTCTTCTTCTTGATTCTGCCTTCTTCTTTTTATCCCCCTGAGCCATACCCACGGCTTTCATTTATTTTATTCTGTTACGACCCCCTCCTCTTTTTTTCTTACGTTTTTCTTTCCTATCCTCATCTGTTTGGTTCCGATTGTTGCCCCTCAGCTTTTTGCCGTTTCGGTTCGCTTTATCGGAACTCGTTAACGACTAGTAAATGTACGACCAGTTACTCGCGCTTTCTCACTAACATACGGTGCCGATCTTGACGGTGCTTTGGCGTTTATGATACCTAGTTGAGGTAATTCCGTAGTACTTATTTGTTACGAATCAGCGAATTCCAAGTGATATTCGTCGCTTTTCATCCGTATTTCTAACCAGTTTCGTTAACCCAATTAGGTCTCCAGCAAAGAGCAGTATTCCAAGACACCGCCAAACGCTGCGTTGTTAGCCCGGTTGTGCTCCCTCCTTTGGCGCTCAAGGAATAGCGCGTCAACGCTGCAACTCCCAACAGCGATAAGATGATCATATTCTAATTCCACAGTTCCTCCATTGCCACCTAAAGCGCCAGTTCGGGACACTGCCACCTAAGCCTCGCAAGCGCGGCTGGCGGGCGCGGAATAAGGCCGCGACATATCACTCTCGTCGTCGTCGTCTACCTCATTAGCTTTTCTTCTCATTCCTCCTACACCTAAAATTACATTTCGCCGATAAGCGGCGCAACCCTTTCCGCGTCTGAGATACCACACCCGCCGATCCGCGAGGCTGCTCTCTTGGTTGGTAGCGAACACGCAGCGAAGTGCCACTTAGCGAATGCACGGCAATGATTCTCTCTATGGATTATTGACGTTCGCCGCGTTGCATCGGGATCATTGGTAATTCTAACGACCGCCCGATGAGCTTCCCAACCACGCAGCCGCGACGACGTTTCGTTATCGTCCCGAGTGAAAGATATTTCATTGAAAATTACATGCGGACTCTCGACATCCGCGTTTCTCCATTTTTCCACTTCCGCAAGAACCACAATTTCAGAAGCAAAGTAACACTTTGCTCGCTACTGTGGCGCAATAAATTTCACGCTTTGCCGGTGGGTCCGAGAGAACCGTGTAAACCCCTCGCTGGGGTTTAACGCATGTACGCGAAAGAGAGCGAAGCAGGAACAGCATAACTGTGCACTCATGTGGCTGGATAAGTGGTGCCTCCGCGCCCGCGTACCTTGTTTGCTAATCCGAGCAGCGCGGCAGCCCGAGAGTATGCGGCATCCTCGTTTCCCTTCTCTTTTACCCTATATATAATGTTCCAGTTCGCCAGGGACCGAGGGATCATCTGTTGCGAGAACGGAGAGGACGAGGGAGGAATTGCTGTTGCGGGGAAGAGCGATCGCTAATGGAGTTAGTCCGTTGCTGCTGCTATCGTTCTCTCGCGAGAGAGAGTGAGACCCGGTGGAGAAGGCCCCGGGCACACCGGGTAATCGATCACCGGTAGTCAAACGGAATTTTCCCCGACAGCGCGAGAACGTCGCTGAGAGACCGTGGAGGACACAGAGTTTCCACCGCGATCGGAAGAGTCGGGATTCCACTCCGCCTTCGTCGAAGTTTGAGCTCGAATAATAAATGCGACGTTGATTCGTCCCGGTATATCGGCAAATATTTTTTTCCTGAACGCTGAACCTACGCGGAGGAGGCAATGAACTCGGGATACGCGAGATACAACAATGAAACCCGAAAGCGCAAGGACTACGGGGCGCACTGTTTTATCGCGAAAGCATACCACTGCGGGAAGCTAAGAAAAGGGTTAATGGCGACACAAAAAGAAAAAAAAAGACTGAGAGAAATAAGTGAAGCTCTTTGGAAAGCGATTAAGAGGTCCTCCGGCGAGGTTTCTTACATTCATTTGTTCCTCCCACCGCACCGGCTGAACCATCACTCCCCGAACTCTTCTTGCCGTACTTACTTACGTACTGATCTTCGGATTCATGTTGTTTTCAAACCGTATGGTGCAGACGCGAGCTGAATGTCGAAAAATAGGGCGTGCGAAGGTTTTCTCGTTCAGTATAAAAACTGTAAATTATCTACATCCGCTGCGCTCATTCACCATCCGCCTTCTTCACCGGACATATTCATACTTTCAATTATAAAGGTGACAGGTATATTTCGCCCTCGGTGAAATACATCTGAAAGAGTTGTGTGAGAGGTTTGCCTCGGAGAAAATCGGGTTCCACGTTCGGCCGCGGCTATTTACGAATCCCGTTCACAGTTGTATGCGATGCAACCCACAGCCCTTGCGATATCAGGTATGTCAGTAATACACGATTCCGTGGCTCGCTTCCGGGACAATGGGAAGTACAGGATGCACATCGACGTGCTTTATTTTCATCAAGGGTCGAAAAACCTGCACGATCGATTCAGTTGTAAATTTAATTTAGGAACTCGGCGCACAGTTCGAATGACACATTCTCGCTCGCTAATTCGATGTGTCGTGATAATTCCTTCAACTCCAATCCTATTCGCCATATACACAGTAAAAAATGATTTCGTAAAATCGGAATATTCCGATTTTAGAAAGTGCCGATAATAAAAATAATAAATATAGAGCAAATCAGGGTGATATGGACAGACGGGCGAAATGTCCACCCATAATATCTTTTAACGAACAAACAAATGGTCCTGCCATTGCACAGTTTTTAGTATATATAGATACAATGTGATTGCACCAAAAATCATAAAATTGTACATGCAAGGGTCAGTATGAGCGGTGAATCCCTATTTCGAAATAGCCAGAAACTTGTCGAGCTATATTTGTAGCGCTCTGGAGATATTCTAAATTATAACTTTGATGGCAAATCTACATTATACACTATAGTTGGATCTTTCAAGAAGATATTGGCGCATAGTAAACCTATTTTTTACATTTCTTCCCTAAATTTAAGCAGTAGCTATTTTTTTTACAGAAAATGCGTGATATGGCCACTCATTTTCCGGGGTATATGACCTCGTTAGTGGTGGCCATATCATCCGGATGTTGCGGGCGAGATGGCCACGTGGCCATATAAATCCACTGCAATTTCCGGGTGATATGGCCAGTAAAAGCATTTTCTTTTTAGTTTGGAATCTGAAAAATTTGACGGAGGTAATTATTGTCTTTCTGTAGTTTAAGTAGACAACGTAAAACATAATAAGACATATTTTGTGCGATCCCGATGCTGCTCTAGGTCTAATTGACTACCATTATTATCGTGGCCATGTCACCCGTAGTGTCCGGGTGAGACTGCCGAACGTAAATATTTATTTATAGAGCTGTAATTAAATCACGCATCAAATACATCGAAAGTTCTGAATGAATTACATTAGTTCTATGTCTCTATTGTTGGTTACAACAAAAGTTTTAAAGTTTTTTAAACGGTACACCTCCGATTGTCATTGATTAAAAAACCATGGCCATATCACCGCACCTTACCCTTAATATAAATGATGAAAATAATTTTGTAAAATAATATACTGTAAACTCCCTCTAACTCAATGCCCTCTAGTAGACAATTTCCCCTCAATTCTTTCTCAACGCGTAGCCACAGAGGAGAAGGCGTTATCCCCACTTTCGTGAATTTGTCTGTTATCTAACCAAACCTAACCATTTGGCGCCCTTCACATGGGTCATGGAAGGCTGTGGTGGTGGATTTCCTCTAAAAGGCCACTCTCTCTAGTATCACGGAAATCCGGCCCCGACAGCGTTGAGTTAGAGGGAGTTCACTGTACAAACCTGTCCTTCTATTTCACGTGTCATTAACAATTTTAGTTTGTACTTTTGTTTGTAAAACTAGAAACGGATGGCGATCGGAAAATTAAAAAAAAAAGTTGCGGACGTTTGCGGACAATAAGGTGTTGTAAAAAAAAAAAACTTTTTTAGTGTGTATATATCATGCCGAACGTCCGTAGCAGCTGTCAATCCATACATCGATTCGACTGGCTGATGCTTTGACTGACTCCGTGACAATCCGTTTTTGCATGAAAGAGAACTGTGCGTGTCTGTCCGCATGGGCATGTGCCCGAGAGATACACGTTGGGGTGTAAAGAGGGCCGAGATGGAGAACGCGACAGCTTAGGCAAAGCCTTCGTCGATAAATCGATATCGTATAAACGGCACGTTTCACTCTCCCGGCGTAGCCCGATTCCACGGAGATAAGCCCTCGAGCATTCAGACGGGATCTTGGTACGTATGCAAACACACGTGGAATATTTATGCGTTCGCCGTATTTACGAGAGCGACATGGACGGGGGAGGTGCAGGAAAGAGATGCTGAGAAGGAAGAAGCACGGCGGTACTTTCTAGCATAGCTGGGTGTATAGCGAGAGTTGTACCTTGTACGCGAAACTATGTGCCGCGGTGGAGATTTTCTGATCGCGCGCGGGCCATCGTCGTGCGTGCGGAGGCAGGGGAGCGCGGGGCAAAATGGTACACCGGGGCAAAACGGGATAATGAGACAAAACTCAATTCTCCAATAAATTTTGGATGGTGGCGATGGTGGGGCAAAACGGGTTTGAAAATCCGGATGTATTGTTGGGACAAAATGGAGCATCCAAAGATCATTGGAAAATTGAGTTTTGCCCACGTTGTCCCGTTTTGCCCCGCTGTGCAATTTTGCCCCGGTCTCCCCTAGGCACATGGAACAGAAATCGTCCACTTATAGACATGTATTACTAGCAGGTTGTTGTCGCTCAGGCGCTTCGTGCCCTCGCTATGGACTATGGAATTTACAAACCAGAAACTCGGATTTCGGGAGATTTACCGGAAATTCGTCACTTCCGATGTGAAAATCTCATTTTTCGACCGGATGTGACCCATTTCCGGTGTAACATCACTGGCGGTCGAAAAATGAGATTTTCAAACCGTCAGTGACGTAACAACGAAATATTTCAATTTGCAATGTACCTCGAATGCAGCCGGTGACGGAACGGTACATGCGCAGCGATAACACTTTTTGTCGAGCGGATATGTTGAGCGGATATGTCCGACTCAATATCGGGTTCGGGCGGATAGCGTCTTAAGCGCCGGGCGACTACAAGAGCCTCGGCAAGTGGTGTGGTTCCGCAGTCGTGCCATGGTTGAATTACTTGGGTCGATGCGTCGGCGTTCGTTGTGAAAATGCAGAACTGTTCGAAAACGCGCTGTATTGATATTTCTCTGGCGCACAGTGCGCGGTGCGGAAGAGTCGGGTGCACCACAGCATCGTAAATCGTACTCTGTGTAACGATCGGGCATAGTAATGAGGACAAATGAAGTGGCTGAATTATACGCGAATGTCCCTGTGGGAGAGAAAGCAGGTAGCGAACGGGCGGGGAATGGAAACGCGGAGAGGAGCCAGAGGCAAAGGGCCGGGAGAGAGGCTCATGAGTTATTCATGGAGTCTATCATAGCCACTCCATCCAGATTGCGAGATTAATCGAGCTCGAACAGCCCTTTGCTCGTCGGCAATCCTGAATCTCTCTCGGTCTTTCTCGTTGATTCCGAGATTCCTCTTTTGCCTGTCGGCCACGTCCGGTGGTTCTCCAGTTAAAAAATTCTCCGTCGAGCTTTGTCCGCACTTGCGTGAACGGGATTTTTCTTCGGTGAAAACGGGGTTTCCGTCATAGAAGTTCACTCATAATGGCCTCGAACCCCTCGCTACATCAGAACCAACTGTGGCTTTCAGGACGAAGCACGCAGCACCTTTCCTTCGAACGATGAGTGCTCGGCGAACAACGAAAGAGTGGGCAGGAAGAGGCGGAGGACTTCTTTCGATCCTCTCGTAAGCGATGAGGCGGCACGGTGGGTCCAAGCGATGATCGACGCAAGCGAAGCAACTGGTACGTATCATCCCCGTTACACAGGCAGATGTTGCTTCCGGGGTGAATCTATCGGCATCGCTTTTTCCGGCGGCCGTGAAAGATGCTTCGTTACCAGCGATTCTTATCACGAATCCGACGTTGTCCGCGGGTCTGAGGCCGGTTTCACATCGACGGGATCGCGACGAAAATAAATATTGTCCATTCGACATTCTCCGGACGACCGTAAACGACTGTCTCTTCATCTCGGTGGAAATAAGAACGACGGGGAACAGCGGCGAGGGACAGTAAATGGGGGGGAAAGAGGAGAAAAAGAGGACACTGCATCAGCCTCGCGAACTCGTCGACTCGGCGAGCAATGATTTGTCCTTGGCCATTACTACCAGGCGAGTTAAATCGAGTAAAAGCACAGCGGGAGAACTCTCGCCCACCCCCGCAGCCCCTGCAGCCGTTAGGTGCTCTTTGCGCGGGAGGAAGAAAGATCGAACGAGTGGACTGGCTGTAAAAGAGTTTTTTCGCGCGCACGTACGCTACGGTCCACACGTGTATGTCAATACGCTGGAAGCGGGAGCTCCTGGACTGAGGTACTTTCCAAAGGTGCTGCCGGGAGGACACGATCAGTAAAATAATAATGGTGGCGAGTCGAAGAGAAAAGCCGGGTGGCCGGGGAGGGGGTGCTGGGGGGAAGTCACGAAGAGTACCTTTCCGTTGTATATACTGTCCGGCAGTGAACTATAGTGCTCGACAAGACAGGACCACCGGCGAGTGTCTGGTACTTGTGCGAGACCAACTGTTTTCAGAGCCCCGCTGAGAATAGATGGAGACATTTGGGAAGGGGGGGGGGGGCGATGGCGAGAGAGGTCTCAAGGCAACGGGGCCTCGGAAGAACCTTGGGGAGAGGACAGGATAAATAAAGATCGACCTAGCCTCTCCGGGCCATTCTCTCAGAGTCGGTGCAGCGTACGCTATATCGGGGGTGGTTTATCGAAGGGACGGAGGACGGGCGCGCGCCAGAGTGTATCGGAACTTCCCTCGTCCCGGGCTCCTAAATTAGGGTGTCGATTAAACCACTCGTTTAGTTCCCGTATCACCCTCCTCCCGGTCCTCTTTCTTTCCGACTACCCGCGAGACCATCCCGAAAGCCGAACAGGCAAATGAATCTTGGCAAGAGGATCGTGGTTGTCTCGGCGACGGCAGTCGTTTGTCTCGGGCCGGGCGGGATGGGCCAGGGGACCAACGTCCCACCGGTAAAAACTGAAGGACGTGAAACGGTAGAATTAAAAAAAATTATATAAAGATAGAAATGTAATGCCTGCTCCCGTTGGAGAGTCATTGGACTCCATTGTCATTTTAAGGGTCACCATCGAAGTACAATGTACCAGGACGTTTCTCTGGCAGGCGCCGAACGAATGTCCGATACGTTTCCGAACCGTGAAATTCTCTACCACCAGCGGGGTCGACGATCCAAAATCTGTTGCACGATTTCTTTTCTTACTACGCTTTTTTTTATTTCATTGTTTTTTTTTGGATCTCGTTCCTTTTTGCCTGTCCTCTCGTCCTCATCCTACATCGCTACACCCTATCTAGCTCGGCGTTGGTACGGGCGAACGACCGCGATGGAAACGTTAAACCCGCTGGTAGCTCTCTCGAGCTAGAGCCAGCACAGGCGGGACTGGATGGTGGCCAACGATTTCGAGTGTCTGCGCGCCCGGGCAACCACCGCTATATAACGCAATCGTGGTTTAAGGCGCTTACCACCCTCTTCTCTATCGCTCCCCGATCCAACGACGTCGGAACCCTCCTCCGAGTTGTTCGGTGTGAGAACTATGAAGGAAGCGGCTCTTGGTGTCGGCGCGTAGAGGACGCGCCGGAGCGCCAGATACTGAAGCACCCCGAGTTGGTAGAAGCGAAGGAGGAGGATGCTGCGGATTCAAAGATATAACGACCCGGATCAGGCACGACAAACCTCAATGACCCCGGCGCGTCTCGACTGAGGCATAAATTGTGTTTCTATAATGTCGTTACCGTCTCGAGGCGAAAGATCCCGCGGCGTGGAAAAGCTGGCCTCGACAAAGGCGTCAAATTCAGACGGTCCCGATCTACTTAGTCGAAGAAATACTCGCGCCGAATTTGAGACACCCGAAGAATTAAAATTTAAGAAAATGTTAACTATTAATCATAATTATCTTTGACTCCCGTCTGGAGTCGAACAGGCGAGTGAATAATTATAATTTGTCATCGAAACGAGTACATTTTATATTCGCTCACTTCTGTGCAGCTGGGGGGTTTTTTGTCTATTTCTTAATCGACGTCGGACTAATTCGTGCCGAACGGTAGTGACAGCGCAAATATACGAATTTATCTCCATATCCTGTACGGCTATTTATCCGCGGGACATGAGAATTTGGTGGAACCTGGCAGAGTTTCAAAATTGTGTAGCCCCGAGAGGGAGAAAAGCATGGTGGAGCCCAGTTGGTCGAGGAAATGCTGAGCGGCGGATAGAACAATGAGTCTACAGTATTCGGCATAGAAATTCCAAAGATGAGGGAAGGCTCGCGGGCAACCGAGCTTAATTCAGCGGTGGTTTGCGCGGCGAGTGGGGGCTCAAGGGGTAACGAGCAGTATGAGTATTCCGGCTGCATCCTGCCGTTTTCCATCCCTTAAGCTTTCTACGTCCAGCAGGGCTTAACGGTCTGGTGTTTTAAGTAAATCCTCGGACCCCGCGGCGTTACTCCGCCGCCGGCTTCGCCCCTCACGCGAATATTTATATCCGCAGGACTCGCGTATTTACGAGACTCGCGTGGAGAAAATAGAAGATGAACACGCGACTAAGTGGAAAAAGTAATCAAAGTCATTCGTAGCTGGTTGTGTTCTGTACGACCGTTCAAGGTTGTAAGGCCCGAATTCGCGCTGGCGATGACGAAGTCTCACCGGTAGAGATGCTGTCAGGGAAATCAATAATCAACGATCTTTGTTTGTGAGGAATTACGAGATGTGAAGCTGTATACAAAATTGGTAAAATATTTATTTATAAAAACAAAAGCAACTATTAAATTACACCATTTCGCTTGAATTGTGAAGGACGTTTACTTAAATTGACGAAGTGGCTACACTTTAGTGAGTCTATTGTAACGTGCTAGTCTCCAAGATGCAACTGTTCGTTACCGTGGAAATTCTTACACTGATTTTAGAAATTATGTTTTAGCAAAAAGTAAAAAAAGGTGGGAGTGTCTTAGACATTCAGAGCGATATTGAAGAAATGATCAATTGGATTTTACGCGAGTCGATGAATGAAATTGCAGTTTGAGTGGGGGGGAGACGACTGCCGAAAACCTGTGCTTTAGGCAGATAAAAAGGCACCGTACTGACAATACGTAAGCTTACAAAAGACCCATTGTCTCGCGAATTACCTTTCCGTTATTCTTGTTGACTAGAGGATTTTTTGGCTTTATTACAAACAACTCAGCTGTATCGCAGATGTTTTATTGCTCCGCTCGTAAAGATGTGAGACACCGAATTTTCCCGAGGATTTGTTAATCCTCTCGTTGAGAAATTTTATTTCTTTATTCATCGGAACCGTCCGATAAATTGTGTCCTGCCAGCCCTACGATGCGGCTTACAATTTGCAACCAGATCCATTTTTTCGCGCGCAGGTTGTCGATTAAAATTTGACACTTGTCAAAAAAGGAAACAAACTAAGAAGAACCATAATCCACATTCATTACAAGAAACAGAGAAAAAGAGAACCTTTCGGCGAGAGCGCAGTGCAAGAATTAGAGGTTTGATTTTGCGGCTACGTGGAGAATTCGTGGTCCTCATCCCTCGAAGCTTATCTCCCGGCCTCGCCGGTTCGTTCGTTCGGTTTTCTCACGAACCGAACGGCTCGCCCGCCATCAACAAATACCGATAGCCCTGGAGGCCCGATGGTGCCCAGCGGCACCTCTCTTTCGATACTTCATTCCCTCTCTCACCAGTGCCCGTCCGACTTTACCCGATCTTCGGAAACCGTTCCCGCGGACCCGCGGTATATATCGTTCACGGACGAAAGGGGCTACGGGGTTACGTATACACGGCGAAGAGATAAAACCAATCACACGGCACTGTACACACAGAAATTTATTGCAGTAGATTATCTGGCCTCGGTCCAAACACAAACACATTTCTTCGGTACCGAGCGCGAGTCCAGATCTGACTCTCTCCCTTTCTCTCCGTGTCTCTGCGAATAGCGAGGTATACGCGAGGGTGTATCGTAGTACACCGAGGGCACGTTCGGGGGGGGGGGGGTGAAGGGGATGCAGCCTCACAGCGCGGGCAAAGAGGGATGGCGAGGAAGAAGACATAAATATAAAAAAAGGAGACGACAAGAGAAACGCCGATGGAACGAGTACGGCCGGTGGGTAACTCGGAGATAAGAATGTACCTATACTATTTCGCGGAGCGACACAGCGGATACACGAAGATTGAGTAAATAGATAAATGAACAGATAGATATACATAAAAGATGTGGAATTCGAGTATTGCGTACGGATATGTTTATACATGTAAGATTTCATTCCGCGCCGCCTCCGTGAATCCCTCACATGCCCCCTTCCTCTTTCCCCCGGCCGCCGGATTCGGCACAGTTTCCCTTCTTGCGCTCCGATGTACTTCCCAACCTGTCTCTCTGTCAGTGTGTGTCATTCCGTTTCTTACTCTCCCGTAATGTCGAGTTTTGGCCGCGTTTGAATCTCGCGAAAGTAGAGGATTTCCACGAGACGTGGAATGGCTTTTTATTGTCGGATAGACCATTTGAACAACAGCCAACATGGCAAGCCGAACCGACCCCGGCAGGATCTCGCGTTCTCCCTGGTCCCGGTCGATGCTCCTGCTCTCTTCCTCGCCGTTGGGTATCTTCCGTCCCGTTCGCTCGTTCTCTTCGGCTCCACTTACCAGGCATTTGCCCTTGCATCCGCGCCGAGAACGAGCGAAGGGACCGACGAACCACTTGCTGCAACTAGGGAATGTCGTCGTGCTGTAATAGATTTATACGCGGAGCGACGAGGAGAAGAAAGAAAGGCCGGCGATCCTGCGGCAGAGGAAGGAGGAGACGCGGGCGGAGAGGGTACGGCGAGGGCAGGAACGTTTGTCGACACAGTCCCCCCCGGGGGAGTGAAGAGGAACGAGTATACATCCGGATGAGACGACGGAGCACACTGGCCAAAGGATTTCGGACGTCGACGGCACAATCGCAGTCGCCAAAGAGAATCTCCCTCCCCACCGGCTCGCCCTCTCTCGTTTGGTCTCGTTTCTGTATCCTCTACCAGCGAAAACGTTGGAAACTTTAGTGGATTCGTCGGGACACACACCGAAAGAAAATACGCTCGGCGAGGTCAACGCCGGTATCTTCGCTGCGGCATCTTCAAAACGTTATTTCCCGACTCTCGACTGCTAGACTGCATACCCACACACTGGCACCTCCTGATCTACGGAGCCGTTGCGAATGTTTCGAATGCCCGAGATACGACAGGAAACGATGTACCAACCGCCTCTGCCACATGCAGAGTCTGCATGGAGACTATATAATGGAGCGATGCACGGTCGTAAAGATAAATGCAAGGGGTTCGGCGAGACACGAGAATGAGAGATATCAAGTTTGTTAGTAAGGAATATCAATTTCCTCTCAGACAGAACGCAGGGGTCGTCGGAGGCGCGTCATTGGCGGGAGCCACGTGGGCAGACGAGCAAGAACGCATGCCAATTAATTAAATTTATCGGTACGATTTGTCCGTGTTCTTCCGGATAATAATTGGTGGAGATGTGCGGCACGTCAGCGTGGCTTCATCCCGCCGCCGAGGGTTATCAAGGCTCATTCATCCGACAAAGGGTCTTGTTAATTCATAGAACACACGCGGTAACAGCTATCCATTTTCTGCGCGACAAGTTACCGTGCAACAAGCGGAGCTTGAGTCATTGGGAAGTGAGCAAGCGGAGCGAAAGGGCAAAGAGGCACGAGGTACGGAGAGACAATTTCGACCCCGTAGGCCATAATGAATACAGCCAGCCAGAAGCTCCGCTCGAGCCGAGACTGCCGGGACGAGGGCACCGGTGCATAGTTACGTGTCACTCGTCAACTCTGGAACTTTGAACACTAGTTATCCCTCCGGTGTGCGTACCAACATCACCGGCTTGCACGAAGACATTGATATACTATGTTTCGCGCCTCACTTTGCTCGCCACTAATGAGAACGAAGAGACTGGTACCAACTGAGACCTTTGCCCCTGACCTCAAGCCCTTTGCCGTAGCTTTCGCCATGAGTAGCTTCAATGAACGCACTTGCAAAGAAATTAAGGGACTAAATGTCAGTATTTCGGGAGAACGGATGAAAAACTGGCAAGATATTTCAAGAATGTTGGAATTTCTTGCCTAATGATGTCTGAGCTGTCTTGCCTAATTTTCTTTGGGTCGTAGACAATTTTGAAGTATTCACTCGACGCTAATGGAAATTCCATGGAGGAAGCCATTAGTCTTGTTCCAATTGCGTTGTGCGAAACACTCGTTTCAATTCAACGAAGCAATATCGGTGTTTCACTAGGATTACCAGACCGATGCAATTCATTAGTCGGTACAATGACGTGAATATTCATTGAAATCCCACAACTCAATGTCCAAGTGAGGCATGCGTAAAGCCGAAAATAATAGGCCAAAAACAAATGAGCGTCGCAACTCCGAACCTCCGATGGTCCGTCCGTTGTAGAAAGGACGAAACGGTGGGCGGCGAGCCCAGCACGAACAATAGGACACACGAGCGGTCAAAGGGCATCCGCTTCCGGTCCGTTCGGTATACACTACCGAAAGCGTGATCCAGCGAGAAAATCGTGCAGCGTGATCCAGCGAGAAAACCGTGCAGCGCAGTACGGGCAAACACACTCCGCAAACCCTCATTTCCCTCCCACCAGTATCTTTTACTTTTATTCCCGCATGATGACCCGAGGCCGTGAATCTTTATGCATCCCTCAGGTACTCGGTAATTAATTCCAAATTGGAATTAACTCTTGGCGCATAAGCAGCCGGATCGCTTGACTCTCTTGTTCCTCGTTCAGCAATCGCCGCGAGCTTTTTTCATCCTGGCACTGATACAAGTGTCTGAAAAGCAACATGAAATTGCCGGGGGGGTTCCGGGGTTCATGAGAGAAGTTTTACGAATGGGGTGTGTATGTGGAAGTCGGAGTACGCGAAGCTTAACACCATCCCGATGTGGTGAGGGATTGTTGCGGTCGTGTCGGCGATCCGGATGGTGGTAAGGGAGGTACAAAACACCGTGTGCAGCTGACGTTTTACACTTTGTGGTAGGTAAAAGCCAGTAAAAGCTGCGAGATTCAGCGATGCGATTGTCCCTTTACCATGCCTCCTCGGCTTTGCCTTGCTTGTTCCCTCGTTCGCTCTTGGCGGCACTCACTTTCTCTCGTCCGCCGACCCTCCGCCGACCCTGTCTATTAACCCAACGTGTCGTTCATCGAGAGGCGCCCGCGTCCCATCGAAACAGCGGAGCCACGAGAAGTTACCCTTCAACCTAATTAATGATAAGTGCAATTTTCACCGTTCGCTATCCGGACGTGTTGTCAGGTGATGTGAAAGCGCCCACGAGTGACAAAGGAAAATTGGACGTGACATTTTACCGAACTTCCTAACTTTCCTTAACTTCGGGCGATCGAGTTCGGGCCTCATTAATTCAAGTGGAATTCGATTGAATGGAGCCGGCAATTGTCACTACACGAACAACAATAGGACTCTTTCGATGACCCGATAATGATCGGGCTTTCGCGATGAGCTAATTCCAGTAATTACATTCATCGCGGATCAGACTATTGATGCGAGACATGAATGAAAATCGGGAACAGTCTTGACAATTGACGTGAAAAAAAAGGTAACAAATGAGTTCGAAACAATAGCCGGAGGAGCGTGTGCAGTTTACGGGAACGGCTGTACGCTGGTTTGGAACGGCGTTCAAGCAAAATCTGTAAATTTGCTTTTCGCTCTTCCGCGCTGTTCTCCCCGCGCGTTGCCTATCTACGTGAAAATTAATTAGCGAGCCAATTTAACTTTAACGGTCGTTCGATTTAACGTAGCTTTGCCATCGCCGGGGCTGCCCCTGCCGCGGCGCAGCGCCCGCGCTGCTTTTACATGCATCTGCAGCCGCAGGGAGAGCTGTGTTCATTGATAATAATTCCGCCGGATGTCCGGGCTCGACTCGCCTCGGGGGATGCGCACACGCCAACCGAATCTTCTCTCACCTCTCGCCTCCTCAACCTTCCTCTCTCTCCGACCCTCCGCCACTCCCACGCTCGTTTTCCTGCAAAACTTTTCCAAGTTAATTTTCTCATCGCCTGTTGATTTCGCGGTCGTGTACATACCCGCTGTGTTACCCGGCGGCTTATCGTTCAGAATTATCCGAAAGGTTACGCCTCCTCACACGCTTCGACACCTCTTATTGTTCTTTCGACGGGAGATAACGAGGCGTGACGTCGCTGTCTTGACCACGTGGTTGATCAACGGTGGACGACCGAACGTGCGATAAACGCGTCATGTCCGATACGGATGATTGATCAATTGTCTCGAACAATAGAGGAGACCACATAATTGTGGCACACATTTTACCTAACTGTCTTCCATTTCCTGCATTTCTCCTTATCCAATCAAAGAATAGGCTTTTCCTATTAGCGTTCCTCAATTCATTGCTTTCTCTCACCGGCTACATTTGAAATAATTTCATAGAAAAAAAAAATTTCTCTATAACGTCAGTTCCGATTTAAAAAACCCTTTCTTAAAATGGAAACGACGTCATGCAGGACATTTAAAAAAATTTCTTTGTGACGTCATTTCCGGTTTGAAAATATATATTTTTCGACCGGAAGTGACGTATTTCTAGTATGACGCACTACCGGTCGAAAACTGAGATTTTCGAACCGGAAGTGACGTATTTTCGGGATGACGTCATTTCCTGTCAAAAAATGAGATTTTCAACCGATAACATTTTCCTGCATGACGCAGAAGTGACGTCGCATCGAAATTTATAAAAATTTTCTGCATTAGGTCACTTCCGGTGGAAAAGAGAGTTTCTCGAACCGGAAGTGACGGTACAGAGACATTTTTAAATTTTTCTATGGAACTGTCTTGAATGCAGTCAGTGACAGAAACGTGTGAATCAAGGAACACCGGAAAGTGGATAAAGGACCGTGTCTGATACGTTTCAGAAACATCTGGAGTTTATCTCGAATACAGTCAGTGAACAAAAACCGGATGAATCAAGGAACATCGAGAACATTAAACATTAATCAACAAATGCGCGTCGCAATCTCCCGGGGTTTTGATACGGCGATAATTTCAAGGCGAGCTTTCATCGCGATGACACGTACGATCAAACTTGTCTCTATCTGGCCACCTCTTAAATAAATTGGCAATATCGCGGACAGCCGGGCGGCGGTAAAGCATGTTTCGCGGATTCCGTTGTCTCGCTCCTTTGTGCCAGTCGGTCTACCTCGCCTCTCTATGGGAACGAAAGCGAGACAGAGAGGAGAGAAACCGAGAGAGAAAGAGAGAAGAGAGCGTGAGGAAAAGAGGCGAGTGTTTCGTGCCAACGCACACGTTACCGCGAGTTACGCGAGTTAAGTGTTCCGTGTGGCGGGCACAAGCCCACGGCCACGGGACTCGGAGTCATCCGTCAGGATTTAGTACGACGGGCAACGAGATTGGCTACAAGAGGGCTTCGTTACTCTGTACCGCCGTGGCGCATCTCCCCTGTCTCGCTTCCTCTTTCCTCCGACCTGCCGACTTCGCCCGCGGTATGTGTGTAGATTCGTTTCACAACTGCTCTCGGCGTCCTCGAAGCTGGTGCGGAGGTGGCGCACCACCGCCACGCGCATAGCCGGGCATCCTGAGAGCTTTTCGAGATTCTTCTAATTTTCCAAGCATCTCCTCTCCGCCGGTTCATCGCGCCTCGTTCGTTCGATAGCAGCTCGAGGCTGCAAGAGCGAAAGGCCCTCACGAAGCGAAGAGCCTCTTGTTTAGCGTGTCACGTGTCAGACGCGGCGAACGGACTGTTGAGAGTGTTGATGAAGACAAAAAACACGTAGCTCATCCATTGCCTGGGTAAATTTCCATTAACGCCTTCTACCTCATTATTTCCATTGGGAGTCGGCGTGAGGAGCATCGGAGAGACAATTCATCTCGTTAGCTCGCTCCGCAGTGGATGACAATTAGCCAGCTCGGGGATGAAAGAGAACAACGAAACACGCCGCGACTCACATTGCCGCGCATTGTATTATGCGGTACGTTTCAGCTCTAGCCGTACTTGTCGTCGTTCGGCTTATTGGCTCGAGCACGTGTGGTCTTATCCGGCGTGCCCGTGCGACAACCCTCACGTTCGCTGGCTAGCGTTGCACACTAAAAATACTCCGGAGCCTAGGCTAGTCATGCAATCCTTTCGCCAAGCAACTCCACGAGCAAGCTCTCCAGCCGCTGGAGCACTCGGCACACTTCCAACTCGCGTCTCCCTCTCGTCGTGCCGATACCGCGGGGTCACTCTCCCCGGTGCTCCACTCGGATTATCGAATTATCGTCGTCGAGTCCGGTGCACCGATTTACAAGAGAGTTTCCCCCCGCCCACGCGATCGCTCGGATATTGCGACCTGGCTCTTGAAACTTTTATGATTCTCCAGCGGAGTTTGTTAGACCCTGTGTGTGGGACATCTTGGGGCCAAATTGGTTGCTCGTTTACGTCGGTAATCTGGATCAAATTTGTCGCGGAATATTGATGAAGTATTCGCCAAGGTTTCCCCGTCATGTGTATTCCACATGTGTTTCAGTCTCTTATTCGTGACCTTTGACTGTAATCGTACCGTAATCGCGTCTGTTTGAGGAGTCGTTTGCGTGTCACGAAAGCGACCAGCGATAAACAATTGACAATGTACGTACCTTCAACGGTGACTGTCGCAGCGACGAACAAAGCGGTGCAGGCGGCTAGAAGATTCGTTATTGTCATAATTCTTGAATCTCTCCAGAGTGTCGGCTCCTTCCTACACCCCTCGATGTCTCAACCAACGCGGATACTTCTCTCTCTGCGGTATCTTCGTGCTTGACTTTTGTTTTTCCTTTTTTTTTTTACAAACCAATTCACCGATCTTATTATATCCTTCCGCGTTTCGACCAGAACGAAAAATCCACCCCTCGAACTGAACACGTTTTAGTTTTACTCGAAACAATTTTTGTTACGCGCACGGTGTTACCTCGGTCGCGGAATTGTGCCGATACACGGAGAGCACTCTGTCTTCCACAGGTGTGAAAATCCACGCGAGCCGCCGGAGTTCAGATGCTGACTGGCACCGTAGTAGCGTTTTCCGCAGGAGCAACACGAGACACGCATGCGTCCCGGTCCCCCACGTGCCTCCATCGTCGTTGCAACCTCTCGCTCGCTTTACCCGTCGACCTATATCTAGCCACCTACCCTCGACCGTACTACCACAGGAGCCAACCCCTTTTTCACGGGATCGCCTCGACTCTCTTCCGTCTCTCCTGCTCGCTCGCTCGCCGAGCCATCGTCCTTCCGCCGAGTCTGTGTCTGCTTCTTCTTCTTCTTCTCATTCTCAACCCTTTCAATCCTGTCCTCCCCGTTGAACGGAGGTAACGCAAAATCGCGGATATCCCCCTTGATATCCACCAGCAGGGTTGGTCCGTTGTATCGCGAAACCGAGGAACTCCGAAGACATCCGAAAATCCTGCGAAACTCGTCATCGCGGGGGAAACAAGAGAGCCCGAGAGACGGTACATAGGGCGAGGCTAAGATTAATCCGAAAGTTCCGCGCCGTCGGGAAGAGTAAAACCGGTAATTGGCCGTGGCACTTACGTAATTACCTAATTTGTATTTGATTTACTTGGAGTGGGGATTCGTAGTGTCAGGCGATATTTCGAAGGGTCGTTTCTCCGACATTGGCTACGGACTGTGCGGGGGATCTCCAACGGTATCGACCTTTGAGCCGATGCTTGCCTGGCTAATTCCCCGGGTTCGAGTTGTAGCTGGGGTATGATAGGAATTATTGGCGTTATCTTTGCCCGGCGTAATTTGATGAATCCCTCCGCGACGCGTCGACGCGTCGGCGGATGTTGAGGGGGACGTATCGACAGCATCGTTTGCCTCGATTGAAAGGGGGTGGAAACCACGAGAGTGCGGGACGCAAAGTAGAGTTGAAAGAGAATCTATGGAAGGTAGAGTTGCACCGAATGAAGGAGGAAAAGAGAATCTATGGAAGGTAGAACGAAGCGTTTCATCGGTTCCGAATAGCACTCGTGGCATCGCAACGGCGAAAAGCTCGCTGCATGCATCCCATCGCCACGATCTGGGGATTTCGCGTTTGCCGATGGGCGCTCTCAAAAAGCACGCAGAGACATTATCTGCGGAAATTAATCAGGAAGTTTCGCGCTCGGGTTTTAACGAAGGCATCAATTTTAATGTCCCTTTAACGACTCGTATCTCATTCTCTCATGAGCGTTTCCCCGAACGCCGCTCCTTTTCTCTCGCACTCGCGAACATCTCGTGCTTTAAGATGCAACCGGTTGCTCTCGGTCGTCCGGCGCTCGTTCGCCGCCCTCTTTTTGTCTCACCGAGGTGGAATCTTTTTCGAGCGGAATTAAATTCTGTTCTCTAACAACAGTCGTAACGAAGATCGACACGATAATCCCCGTGCGGACTTCTCTCTGTGCGTCTTCTCTTTGACTTTCCCGTTTCCACCTCGTCTCTATAGATCGTTAAATCTTCTTTCATCTTCGCATTTTTTTTCCCTTGCGTTGTGTGCAGCCTTCCCTCCCGCTGACCTGTCCGCCTACCGGAAACGTCTTCCCACCGCTCAACCCGCCACCTACCCTAACGAGACTAATAATTCCCGAGTCATAAGCCTCTCGCTCTCGTTCCTCGTAATTATATCGGTCGTAGAAACTTCCCGAGCTCCGACTACGAATGGTTCAGGTACTGCGCCACGAGTACTTCCGTGGATCCTTAATAGCAAAATACGGGACGGACGCTATTTTGGCCACCGGTAAGGCTGCTCCCAAACGATTAGGGCCTACGATATTTCTAATTCTGATATATCCTCGACGCTGTAAATTAGTGCCATGTGAAATGTTTTCCTTTTTTTCTCGTACACTCACGTAAGTTACATTTGATGTAGGGTAGAGCGGGGCAAAATGGGGCAACGGGGCAAAACGGGTTTTTGGGCAAAACTTTTTGGATGCCCGAATTCGCCCTATCGGATACATCAGGCTTTTCTGCCCAGTTTTGCCACCTTGTCCGATCCAAAAATGATTGGAAAATTTAGTTTTTTCCAAAAACCCCGTTTTGCCCCATTGCCCCATTGCGCCCCGCTCTCCCCTATTTCATTAGGATTATACGGATGCTTAGAGCTC
Organism: Ichneumoninae sp. B BG-2022a; assembly: GCA_030522725.1. Classification (NCBI taxonomy): domain Eukaryota; kingdom Metazoa; phylum Arthropoda; class Insecta; order Hymenoptera; family Ichneumonidae; species Ichneumoninae sp. B BG-2022a. The sequence goes on along the minus strand of JAPYZD010001202.1, from coordinate 2,907 downwards.
TGCGAGCCAGCGATAGACGGTTCCCTTTGGCTTTGCCATTACCATTCATTCCCGTCCGTCTCCATTTAGCAGACATGTCATACCGTCGCCCTTTTGCACTGAGCAAAGGGATAAAATTATCTCGCGTGCGCCAGAGCGCCGGTCGGGAATCTCGAGCATTATGGGAAACGTACACAGTCTGCAGCATCGCCGCCAGTGTACACGAGGCAGCGAGTGTGGGAGGAAAGGGCCCTCAGCAACGTCTCACAGTCTCGCTAAAATTTCCTCAGCTCTGTACAGGGCCCCGCGGAACCCCACACTCGCACTCCCTCGTCGCTCGTTTCCATCTCACCGAAAATGCTTACAGGTCCTTCACCCATGATTACGCACATAGTCCCGAAACATTTTGAGCGCGAGAGCTTCGCCCAGTCTCAAAGCAGCAACCACAGCTGTGTGCAGATTGCCGAGCGACCAGGCGTGCCCTACATTTCAACGTCACTTCCTTCACAAATTTCCACCCTCGTACTCACCCCGTTCCTCGTCTGACTACATACCCACAATTCTACTTAGACCCGCTGTCGGGCGGCCTTGTCGTGGCACGCGCGGTGTGGCTTTCCGGGAGGGTTCCATCTCTCACTCGTTTCAAAACTTCCTTTCCAAACTCTGATCAACAATCTTAACCTCATTGAAGTAGAATGATGACCGGATGTTTGTTGCAGTTTTATCCTGTCTGAGCATTTAAAAGCAATTATACTGACGACCTAGAACCAGAAAAAATTTTATTTGACGGCCACCGTTTATTTGGTGCACGTGAAATATTTATTTGATTTAAATAAATATAGGGTAGAGTGGGGCAAAATGGGACAGCGGGGCAAAACGGGACATTGAGCAAAACGCAAGTTTCCAATCATTTTTGGGTGTCTCATTTTGCCCTGTTGATACATCCAGATTGTCTGTCCCATCCAAAAATGTTTGGAATATGGCGTTTTGCTTCACTGCCCCATTTTGTCCCACCGTCCCATTTTGTCCCGCTTTTCTCGATATTTCGTTAAAGTAACTATTTACTTAATGTAAATCAATGTTTGTTTAAATCAAATAAATATTTTACTAAAACAAATAAACGGTGGCCGTCAAATAAGTTTTTTTACTCCGACTACGCTAAAAAGGCCCTATTTCATGCCTGTAACGGGGGTGGAAAGTAATTTAGCGGGAAGAAAAGTCTCGGCCAATTTCTATTCCCGTTCCAGGCATAGAAATATGGTAACTTTTTAGCACAGTCGGGAAAACACCAATTTCACCCCGTGTGAATTTCTGCCTTCGCTTCGCTCGGGCATCAAACTTCACACTTGGTGAAAAGACACACTTTCCCCCCTGGTAACATAATATACTATTTCTAGGTGTAGAAGTATGAAATTCTGACCAAGATGTTCCAGCATACATTTTTTGCTACAACCAGCCGGATGAATAATTCTTGATCGTGAATGCTGCGCATTTTTACGAAACCTGCAAAACTGTCTTGAACGTTGATCGTTCAATTATGAACGGTATCGTGAGCCATTCGTTCACTAATAAGACCAGTGTGACATTCGATCTCATGAAATATCCCGTCTGGCAGATCGGAGTTCAACGCTACATTAATAACGAGAGAAAGACGAGACCGCCGCGGCGCTGCGTGTCTGGAGAATAAGGGTAAGACGAGAAGAGAACCACTCGCTGCGAGAGGAAACTTGCTGCGCGATCCTATGCCATATCGACCGTCTTGTGGGTCTGTCCATCTCCCTGCGTACTCGCGAGCGGCAACGGCCCGAGGTACTCGATGAGTAGAGATACTACTAACGAATGCCGTGCTTATCGATCATACGACCTATACAGCACGTTCATTAGTATTTACATTTCTAGTATATCGACACTGTACAATTACATAACTTATCTCTCGATTCACGTTGGATACATAGTATCGAAAGTTCCTTCTCGAATAGTTTGCTCTCAACATCTGCAATGAAAAAAAAACTTCCATTCAGTCCGTGAATGCTCGTTTATTCAGTATTTTTTAAAATATTTCTTTTCATTTTTATGACTCTAATAGAGGCCACGAATGAATGATGATGTCGGAATAATTGAAATGCATAGAGTGCGAAGATTGATGGTGAAATGGGAACTAAATACATACCGAGGCGGCTCGTTCGTTCCGTTCGCAATATATGCTCGAGCGCAAAGTGAGGCTGTGGCAGAGCGAATCTAGTCGGAATTTTGAGCGTGTTCTCCAACCGGGTTTCGCGACGAATTTAAAGCGCCGTCGTGGGAATAGCAAAGGCCCAGAAGGACCGTTGCGCACTTATTCCTTATCTGTAATCTCGCGAGCAGCAATGGCCGGCGAAACAAACGCGTGATGAATTATTAAAATTTCGTATCCCAAAGTGGCCACGCTAATGGGCCATCCGTAGAGAAATTTTCATTGGCATTGGGACACTACAAGTGAAACCGTATTATCAACCCTTTAACGGTCAGTAAGAGGGAAGCCATTTACCGTTCTGTAATTATATGCTGCAGTAAAAACTGCAACGGATTCCAACGCTAGAAAAAAAAATCAATCACTTCTATAAATTACTGAAAATAGAACTTATAGTGGTTCGGACCCTTTCCGCGGTTACGATTAAAGGATTGGAGATGCGTCGAGAATTTAAAAACGATCGATATTTATGCCCGCGTGTTTCATCAATCTTTCACCTAACAAGCAACAAGAATTTAATTTTCAAAAAATTGTTCGCATCAAACTCGTCGGCAATGTATGGTATGTGTATAAATCTCTTTCCGTGTATGTGTGTATGAAAACGGGCGAAAAAATTTGACCAAAAATGGTAAATAAAAATAACGTGAGAGAGGAAAAATGGTGACGTGTTATATTACAAAGACGGGTCTATGAGTTGG
>JAPYZD010001201.1:0-22933 GCA_030522725.1 Ichneumoninae sp. B BG-2022a | reverse complement strand
TTACAAACACTTCTCGATGAGAAAAAAATCTGAAAAAATTCTAGCATATAAAAGGTGCTGAAAAGATTGTTTGTGCATAATAATAATTTCACAATGTTCATAACAAATTACTGAAAAAAATTGTGCAACAAATTACCCGGCAACCAAATTTTTTTTTATTACGAAATCGATTTGTTAATTTTTCTGAATACGTATGAATTTTTTCAGAATTTTATCCAATACTTGAAAATTACGATTTTAATCAAATTTTAATATAAAGGAAATGAATAACATTTTGGGATCATTATTATGGACGAACATTCTTATCAGCATCTTCCATAAGCTTGATTTTTTTTAGATTTTTATCCGATCAAGAAGTGTTTGTAATTCTTTTTTATTCCTCTCAAACTTAGGCGGCGTCAGTCATTGCGATAGTACTACCTGAAAATTATATGCAGTCACGGATACGCAGCATATGAAAAAAATATCTCGCTACACTGAGAGAAGGATCCAGTAAAAATGACTATAACGCTTGAAAGAGTTTACAATAGCACACAGTAGTAGGAAAATAGGGCGCGTGCTATGGTAGAAAGTACCGGATTTATAAGAATTTTTCGTAGATATTACGATAAAAATTCTTGGAAAATCTAAGACTTTTTGCCATAGGTGGCGCCTTAGCGTCTTATTATTATGCGCTATAATAATTTTTCTTCGATGATCGGTAGTTTTTAGTAGATCCGTCTCTCAGTGTATCTCGTATTCAACCTGATTTTTCAAACGAACCTTTTCGGGCACGATTGATTCGTTGTCACGTCTGTCGACTACTCGGCGAAAATTGCTAAAGCGAACGCTAGCGAGAAAACCGATATTTAATTAAGTGTTGCTAATATTCATTTTTTTCGATCGATGAGCAACTGTGGACGGGAAAAAATAGATAAATTTGTTTGTACGGGCGGAGGATAACGAACGAGAAAAAGGGTGCACAATATGGGCTCACGTGCGAGAGTCGTGGACGAGATGCTTCGAATATTCGAGATCCACTTTTATCAGTACGACGATTCAGTGAAAGCCCCTCGGCATAATCGTAACTTAGTACTTTCTTCGGCTTCATTTATTAGAAATTGTGTAGTTTAGGTGTGTCGAAACAACAAGCCGATAAGTGAAGGTCGCGTTACCTGATTTGTTAAATTAACCTGAAAAATAAACCTGATAAAAAAAAATTAAATTATTTCGCGGTTCGATCGATTCTCTGTCACCGTTCGCGGCTTCGCGACGAGAATTCCGAAAGCGAATGTTGGCAAGAAACCCAATATTTAATTAAGCGTTACTATGAATTTTATTCGATCGACACGCAAGTTGGTACGAGAAAAAAATTAATAATCTGCGCGTTTCCAAATGGCAACGGCGTTCGAGATAAGAGCATAATTTATCGATATTATTCATACGTGTAATAATATAATAACACACCCGATATCGAGAACGCTGACGATCGATCGAATTAGAATTTCAATGAAACATTATATATGTGTATCTGTTCGGTCTAGCCGGTTATCTACCGGCGTGATATACCGATGGGAAAAGTTATCGTATCGATCGATCGATCCTCAGCGGCGCGCCAAGAAACGCCGCGAATCCTTGGCACAATCTTGCACACCAATGAGATAGAAGCTCGAGTTAAGAAGAGTCCGGAGAATCTATTGGATTGTATACATCCTACTCACGGGATTATAGTACGCACACACACACACAAATACACATTCGCTGTTACTATAGAACTGTGCGCAAGCCGCTCTCGAAGTAACTCATCCGGTCGCGCAGGTGAACGCAGATGAGCTAGCTCATGGAACGTGTCGGAGGCCTCGTGCGAGATCGAGGGAGAAAATCGCGTGGAGCCCCGCAGTACGAGGCTCCATGGCTCGCCATGGTAACCATACCTCTAGCCCGTCTATCACTCGGAGGACGATAGATTTATCGAGTCTCGGCACTTTGCCGCGCGCTCGTCTTTTACCTATACGTTACGTGTATGTATGTATTGCCCGGTACATATTCCAACGGCTCCGGCCACGTGCGGGCATCCATTCTTGCTCATTGAAATCAAGGAGATGCGTTATTCGCATAATTTTTTTTTTCAACCCCGAAGATTGGTCACTGCACTGTAAAAAATCCTATGAAATATAATGTACAATGATGAAAAATCAATGTTCAGTGTATTAAAAACATCGGGGCCACTTTTTAACATTACATTACAAAGTACTGTAATTTTTATAATTTACTTTAATTTCAATGAAAAAGTATATTCATTTTTCATCATAATTTTACATTAAATTTAATGTACCAGTTTTTGCATAAAAATTTCCAGTTCGGTACATTGCATTTTTTTTCACAGTGTCATATACGAATAAATTTGATTTTTTCGGTCAGTCTGATTGATGCTGATTTTTCGGTCGGAAAATTATATTTACAAACCGGAAATGGTTAAATCTCACCTGGCAAATGTTCGATCAAACTCGGTCGATTCAGCAAAATTTTCGTTGAATCAACTGTGTCTTCGAACATTTGTAGACACATTCGTCTACAGCTCGTGAAGGTTCTCTCGGGGGCGTGCTGTCCGTCTGTCTGGCCGTCCTAAGAAATGCAGCAATTAGCGATCGAGTTCTGCGGTGAAATTCCACATTCCACAAACAATAATTCTGTACAGTTTATCGGCTCAAAAGTTGATCGTTGAGGAGTTAATAATACACGTGGGCATTCGCGAAATGTCATTCCCGTCACGTGAACACAAAAAAAAAGTTAGAAGTGGTCGGATAGAAACGAGCGTTGCGCTAATGGGACAAGTTAGCGAAGTAATTACGCGATAATCGGTCGCAGCGACGGGAAAGGTAGAAATGAGGGAAGTTAAGAAAAAAAGGTGTCCCGTGTGCCGCTAACAATCGAATTGGATCGAAGTCGGTGCTATACGTGCGCCCCAAGTTTATTCGCGTCGATGGCCCCCGGCGCGAATCGCGTTTCCACCCACGCCGATCAACGGGCCGTAAGTCCTCGCGTGAATTGAGCGGCAAAAGGAGTGCCGATCATTCCGATCGTTTCTCCCTCGTCCCAATCGCTTCCCTCGCCGAGGAGTGGGGGAGAAGCCGTGGTGAAACGAGCGAAAGACTTCGGGAGCAGCGGCGGCAGCTGCTGGAACCGAAGAGCCAAGGAGGGCGGCTCCGTGTAATTACAGGAGAGCCAACGAAACTTTTCGTCTAACGGATTGCATCCCTGCTGGCGCAGTGCGAAACGCGAGTGAGAGAGTGGTTCTGCTTTTTACAAGGGCCCGTCGGAGACTTCCGTCCTCCGCCACGGGCACGCGGAGGCAACGAGGCACCGATAACCCGGCGACTCTCGTTCGCGAATGAAATGAAAGAAAGAAAGGGGAACCCGCGGGCTAAGAGGGGAAAAAAGAGTCGTGAAAGAAAGGCAAGCGAGCGATGAAAAGGAAAGAGTTACGATCTTAAACTCACGGAATGCATTCCTCTGGAAGGGAGATACCCAAACGTTTTACCCTACTTAAAGTTATTTGAAATTTTTTTTATCATCCCCGAAGCGCGAACCGTCTTTCCGAACAACCATTGTTCCTCAGAATTATCTACAGCAGGATTTTCCCCAAACTTTGTCCAGCATTAAGGCCAACATCCCGAGTTCAGCGCCGCCTCTTATCCTCTTCAACAGCCGACTGACCTCCGGGCAAAAGACGGGAATTACTAGAGATAAGCTTTCTCATTCCCGAATTACCCTAAAATTCACCGTCGATATTACTCGCGTATTTCGTAATATCCTGTTTATCCAAACCGCCGTCAATGTTAACAAGTTTCCTTTTCCGCCCTCGAATGCCTCGCCGCGTCCGCGGTTTAATACAGCTGTGAATATGCGTGACGTTCGCTTGTCCCTTACACCTATTTTACACCTCCTGCATTGCCTCCGACCGGGCTCCACGACCGTGTCAAGCTCCCTCCCGCCATGATTTACGAATAATGGCAACGGCGATTCCCGTGGCCTATGCGCGTTTCAGGTGTGTCTTCGCGGCAGTCACCCGCGGCGTTTCCCGGCGAGGCAACAAGCTCGCGGGTGCCTTCCCTTCCTCGCGTCGCAAAACCTACACCATCGAAGCGGCATCCCGAGTGCGGTCTTCCTCGCGACATCAGGCTCTTATATTCCGTTCATTCGAGAGCCGCGCGACTCTGCGCTTTCGGAAAATACGGCTTTGGGAATGCGGAGACCAGGCGCGGCGCGACACAGGACGATACTCGATTACACCAGCGCGCGGGTGTACAGGTAATTCAGCTCTCGGTACTTTATTAAGTGCTTCGCAAGCTCTCTCGCTGTGTCGTTCCCACGATGCACCCGGGAGGGGAAGAAACCTGCCGCTTCTTCCTCCCAGGCCAGCGACGAATGATTCAATAATAGCGGGTGTTTTGCATCTCCCGACGATTTATCGGAGCGAGTCCTTCCGGACGATTCCGGAGACGAAAGAGAATCTCTCGTTACAGCGCGAGGGCTCCGCGGAATCGGTGTACCGCCTTGGATTCTTGGATCCATGCGCAGAGGATACACAAGGAGAAGTCGGCGGTATAGCACGCGCGTACACGCAGGTGTTCGCCGAGGAGATACTCCAGTCGTACGGTACAACTATACCGCGGTATAAGTATAATACCGCCGCTATTCTATATCCTGGGGTTGCGCGGCGCGGCAGGTCCGTTTCTGGAGTTATGACATTATATCGCACTTAGCGAAGATCCTATCGGCTATCCGCGTGAACACGACGAGCTGCCCGTCGGCCATTAGTATCGATGTTCTCACGCCTCTGTGGCGTATATGCCCCCACGTGTATGTATATACGTCGGGGTACTAATACAATACAATGTACGTCCTATATGCGGTATTGTATATTGTCTACGGTATTCCGCAGGTACGTACCGCTGGTGGCGTACTGTAACGCGATGCGGGTTACATACCCGTTCCGGTATCTCCGCATAACGCCCGCTACACACTGGGGCGTTATCTATCCCCCTCAATCTGCGACTATAAATAATGATTGATCGGAAAAATCAGTTGTGGTATTTTCACGATCGGGCCGAGGCGTACACGAGAGGAGAACAGGCGTCCTGGCAGCCCTTCGGGCTGTATTGTACGGAAGAATAAGTAGCGTTTAAGAATCGCGGTGTTCTTGTGGAGTACGCGGCGTTAAATTCAAACGGTACGATCATGGGATATACTCCTGAGGCCCTTAGGTGCTGCGGGCCAAGGGCTTCCGCGGTAGTCCCTTACGGTTGTGATGTAACGTATCGTTTTGTGGTTTTTCTTTTTTTTATATCGCTGCGATTGTAAGATTGGCGCCAATAAATCCTTCGTCCGCTGGAATATCTTAGCTGTTTACGTTAAGGCTCTGTACTACAAACGAGTGATAACGATTTCGAGTGAATTCGTAAACGGCCCAGTTTATGACGTCAACAGCAAATTTGTTACTGCTATACATTCAGCTTTCCTCAAATATGAACATTCACTGACAGATTGAAAGATGTTAAACTTATTCGCGAGTGGTGCAACTTGCATTTCAATGGACTCAGAACAACAATAGATGTACAATAGTGCGTTTTTATTATCAAATAGGTATTAAACCACATAAGAAAATATTCGGCATGAACCACTTTATCGATGGGACCGAGAAAAACTTACTTTTGCTTAGTGTTTTGGTAAATTCGCGGGGTCAATAAGCCCGTCACATAATTGACGTCACACCGCGGTTCCGCGAATTTTCACGTGTTACATTCTAGAATTAGCTTTATTTATTTTCCCAATTTGAGGTAGAATTACATAGGTAATTAAGTAAGAAATTTAATACTTGAAACATTTTTATATTTAACTCTGCCATACAATTTATTTTTCCATCTAATCCTTTGATACATTTCCCAAATTTTAATATCTAGTCAATGTAATGGGTAAGTAAGTACACGCAGGTTGACAAAAACTACGAGTCTTTTGAGTGCAGAACAATAATTCTTTATGAAAGTGTGAAGGTTGAAGCAACGATACACAATGTGCAGTTCGTGAGATGCACCGAGACAACCTCTGAATTAACTATTCACCGACACTCATATAGGCGGAACTATTTAACTCTCGTGTAATTCGCTGGCAATTGTTCCCCTTGTGTGCATATTATGCTCCATTTTCTTTTTTTTTTTTTCTTCTTCGTCCTGACCGCGACAAAACGCTCGGGCACCGCGGCGGCATGTACATTGAAGTTAACAATCGCGATGCCGGGCACGCGTCACTTTCACTCGTCTCGCTGTGGTAATTAACTCCTCGAATTAGCACGAGCACGGGACGACCGTTAATTATGATAATCGCTGTAGCAGCTCGCTTGCGCCCGAAGCAATTCTCCATCTTACTCCGCGCCCGCGCTTGACAAAGAGATAATAGTCCGAGTACCAGAGATTTGCGACATTCCCCAGACTACAATGTGACACACCGCGCGATGGTGCGCCGACAGACTTTGGTAACTCGCTGTTGCGCCTTTCCACTCGTTCTGCATTAATATTGCGTCCTGTAAACGATGGCTCTAAGCAAACGTTTATAGAATTGCAGCAATTTTAAAATAATTAACAACAGAGAAGAAAGGCCATGAGTATCGATCATCTGTCACCTTTCTTTTGTCGACCCCATACTCTAAAAATTATCTACAAGATGTCCCAAAAATCGCGCTGAAACGTGGCGCAGAGGAAACTTTCCCTTTGGAACATTCATTTGCAATGCATAATTTGAGAATTGTCGACTATCCAAAGTTCAATGCTCGTCGTGGTTATACACCCAGAAAAAAAAATTATTTGACGGCCACCGTTTATTTGGTTTAAGTAAAATAGTTATTTGATTAAAATAAATATTTATTTCATTTAAGTAACTGTTTACTTAATTAAAATAAATATTTATTTAAATGAAATAAATATTTTACTTAAACTAAATAAACGGTGGCCGTCAAATAATTTTTTTTCTGGGTGTACGCTCGTCTCAACGAGCGTATCGCCAGATCGGTCCCGTTCGTCATTTGCATTGAAACTTCGAAAACTGTGCTGTTAAAAAAAATAGTTCCGACAGGAAGATTTCCTCCGCTATGGACCATGGACGTGACCTTACAAATAAGAGAAATCAACAGTTCTATCAACCCCTCGCCCGAGCCCTTCGAGTAGTTCCATAATTGGACGCGAGACGGTGTCTACTTTGCGTGACATCTCGTATCCGATCGTCCGGTATATTACACGGCCTCGGTCTCGGAACCCACGCAAAGTGGCCGCTAACCTCGATAGCCACTTATCTCGAGCTTCTTACCATCGACACGAGGGATCCGCAAGATATCGAAGGATCAATAATAACAACAAGGTGAAACGTCGACGGGGTGGGGGAGTGTGCATTAACGTTTTACGTCGATTATCCCTCAATTTCGTTAGGTTTCGAAAAATCCACTGTACATTCTGCTCATAAATCGGCGGATTAACCTCGGAGTTTAACATTATCAATTACCCTCGGCCTCTCATCTGGCTCACTCGGCATTGCTTATACCTATATTATCAGAGACCCGCGGGACCGGAGAACGAAATACTTAGACTTCCGTCTTTTGCTATCTCTCGCCTCTGAGTGAGAAATCGAGGGAGAAAGAAGAGGGCAAAAGATCGCGGCGAAGGAGCGAGCGGGACGAGCAGACAGATCGTACACAAGGTTCAGATCGGTAGGCGAAACCTAGCTGTTGCAAGAAGAGCATCCCGCCGCGTATGGTATACGTTATTACCGGTAATCCCACAGGGTTGGCCTTTCGGTCGTACGCGATAACGTACTCATAGTATCGTATTAGAGATGATGCAGAGAGGAAGAGGAGGAATGAAATGGCGAGACCAGAGGTTCGGAGGATTCAGCCGGGAACCCTGTCATTCCCACTGACGACTCAGAATCCATTAGATCCCGAAGATCATAGACTCCGGGGAGCGAAAGGGCCCCGAGCAAACCGAGCCTAACGAGACGCTTAATTCTCCATCAGCACCATGCAGCGGCACCCAGATGTATAACGTATATACTTCGAGATAAATTGTGTCGTACGAATGGAATGGATGAAAAGTTACTTGCGCAAGAAGCAGTGTCATCTTTACATCGACGGAAATGATCGATAGTCCATAGTCATCATTCAAAGGAACGTAAACTTTTTAAGGGTACTTTTCAGTCAGAAGTCGGCTTTCACATAAAAAAATGCCCCGTTGGGAAACCCTCTATGAGAAAGCGGAGTCCAAGTTCTTCGAGAATGACTAACATCCGTACTATGTGTTCGATACTTCTGTTCAAGGGAAGGACAACGATCGATGTTTTATGTCATTCATACATGAAGACCATTGCCTGTATCAAGTGGAGTGAGTTAACGGACAACGTTGCATAGCGCTGGTGACTGATGATAACTGTACCTTCTCCAGTGGCAGTGGTTGGTTTCAGTACCAGATAGTTTGCGGCCACGTGGTTGCCTTGTTCTTCCTCAAGAAGGACAAGGCTTCCGCGACTGTCCTTCCTCTGCAGTCATCGACGATTCAGCAATAACGGTTCTATGGTTAAAGAATGGTCATTCCGCGATCGATTCTGCGTCGTTTCACGTCTGCGTAGAGTGCATCTGGATACGGTGCCGTGCGTGGGAATAATGCCCTTGTAGTTCGGCAAACGGAGCCAACTCGAAACATACTACCACTGGCGGAGAAGACGTCTGCGCAAGGGGTGGATCGTTCCACAGCGCCACGATGTCTCGTTGTCGCTCTAAATCAGCGAAACGGTACAGTTATTGGCTGCTCACCAGTCCGTATAGGAAATCCCACTGGATAGCATGAGACGCTAGCATGCCAAACGCCGTGTTTTCGTCTGGTTAAAACGGTCGATCTCTGAACCGTTCACACTGAAGCGTATGAAACACTGTGGCGCCAGATCGACGAAGTATTCTTCCTTCCCGTACCATTTTCGGACGCCAGTCTCCGACAGTTTCGGCTTGCGGATTTAGCTTACAGTAGCGTTCTTGCTACAAGCAAGAAGACAACGATTTTTTCAAATTCTTTCGACAAGTTTTCTTCATCCCTCGATCTAATATTCGTTCGAGTGCCAGATCGCACCATCGGGTATCGGAATACGGGCGCCGAAAAGCCTGCACACCGGTCCTTTATAGCCCGTACGTCTAACAGTGCTGCAAGTGGATACTGCTCGATAGTGCTCGGTTCGTTCGGGATTGTCGGCGGAAAAGACATATACGAAATCCGAAGTACCACGTGAACTTGTGGAGGAGCAATGGAATACGTCAGAAAAGAAGGTCGGTGAAGTGATTGAAAGTTACTTTATTGTCAAGCAAGCTATAAAGTGAAACTTGCTAATGGTTCTGATCTCTCGATAATCATTATCGTTCGGTGATAGCTTATCTCTCGATAGTTCTTTTTCTCCATTACCACATTAAATATTACCACATCGTAGCAATTCCGCAACTTAGTTCACTTGTGACGTCTTTTCTTGTAGTTCTCACCGATACCAAATGGCGACTCCAAAAATGCTGCTGTTGCAGCCTTAAAACTGGTACAACTATTATCGGCGTGTTGGACGTCGTAAGTCAAAATTTAGACTCCGATTGTGAGGACTATGATAATCCAATGAAATTCGCAGCAGAACAATGATTCTGGTGACTTTCAACAGATCTTTACTACCCTCCTGATAGCGGTTCCCAGTGTCGAAACTGATGCGGAAGCAGCTAGAGACGAGGACTCGGTTGTAAAAACGATTCAGGGTAAAACGACTCCATCGTGGATTGTTCTGAGCATAATCCGAGCTATATGCATGGCTCTTGCAGGAGCTATGGTGTATGGCAATATCAAGGTTGGTGCAGACGGATTCTCCCGCATCGACACGAATTCTCAATACAAATGTTCACAATTTAAGTAATCGATGATGTTTTTTGCATTTTAATATTTATAGAGCAACACGAAACTGATGATCCCTTACGTATATGTGACATTCATAGTTTTATCAATAGGGATTCTTTTCTCGTCCACTGCGGCCCTCTCGTACATATTCCTTGGCGAATTCCTTGAAGGCTTTTACATCATCGCTGCCGATCTGTTGATACAGGCTTGTAAGTTTTATAAAAACTCGAAATTTTTGTCGAAACATAATCTCGGTTTCTTCCGGGAAAGTGAAAGTCATTTATGAACATTGTCGATATTGTTATTCGATATTTCGATATTTGCAGCGATCACGTTTTTCTTTTGGCACGTCATCCGTTGTCGGACATTGGAAATTGACGAACTTGAACAACCTGGAGTAACTTATACTCAGCAAGATCCAGAACTTCCTACTTATGGAGATGTTCAGAATACCTATGGAGATGGTCAGGGCGCCTATGGAGCTGCTCAAGGTGCCTACGGAGGTGGCCAGGGTGGCTACGTTGGTGGTCAGGGTGGCTACGTTGGTGGTCAGGGTGGCTACGTTGGTGGTCAGGGTGGCTACGGAGGTGGTCAGGGTGCCTACGAAGGTAGTCAGGGTGCCTACGGAAATAGCCAGGGTGGCTATGGCGATATTCAAAATATCTACGAGAAGCCTGCACAGCAGCCACCGATGTATACCAACGATCGTATCAATCAATGAATTACAATTTAATACAAAATTGAATCTAAAAAAATAGACAATACATTAGATCTAAAAATTGTTGAAAGTTAATACTTTTAATAGTAACTCCAGCGGCAGATGTGAAGCTTCGATTAATTTCAATTCAATGTTGATCGTAAATAACAATGTTTTATATTGTCATACATATTTTTTGAATAATATAAGATTTGCTTGTCTCACGGGTTACCTGACCATTTATTGGGTCAAGAGAAGAGCAAATACACAGTATTTAATTGAATTAAACAAATCTATTTTATGAGTGTGGAGGACTTCGTGCTCGCATCGAAGCAATCTGGTACAACGAACAAGACTCGATATATACATGGTCCTTATCGACATAGCTTTTCCGTAGTTATATCCGGTGCCTTACTGCGAGAAGACTTAAACTTACGAAATCATTCTCCTTATGTAAAGAGCGAGGAGACCATAACATAACGGGAAAAACGTAAACATCGCTATACACGCCAATTAGCAATATTCTTTTAAGAACCTGTGGAATCATTTATATGTCGATTGATGCGCATCAAATAACAATTGCATACGTCAATAAATATATCACCCGTATACTTTTACAATGATTCACGGCGCCCTAACCCATATAAGCAATTTGTTAAAATTAACAAAAAAAAAAATATACATCGGTCGTGGAAAAACAACGAGTCGTTAATTCAATTGAGTGTTATGTCACACCGGAAATACGTCACGTCCGGTCGAAATATGTTATTTTCAACCGGAAGTGACGTTTTACCAGTATGGCGTCACTTCCGGTCGGAAAATGCAATTTTTAAACCGGAAGGAACATATTTCTGGTATTACGTCGCTCCGGTCAAAAAATGAGATTTGCAAAACGGAGGTGTCGTTACATAAAAAAATAAAAAATGTTCTCTGGAATTTATTTCGCATGCAGCCAGTGACAAAAACGGATGAATTAAGGACCATAGGGTATACGACTTAGAAGAACAAGATATATGTCGGGCGCGAGCTCGCGTTTTGGCGGAAATGACTTTGGTGTAAATGATACCCTACCATTGATGTGGATATTATAGTTATCCTCTCGTACGCAAGTTGTCCGTGTACTACGCAACTGTCTCACAAGCTCGTAAATACTTTTGAAATCTTACACCTTCACATACAGAGAGAGAGAGAGAGAGAGAGAGAGAGAGATTGAGCGAGAGAGCGAGAGAAAGAGAGTCTCGTGTAGTTGCGATCTCTATACGTGTATACGGGTCCATAAACCGTATTTGCTCATCCGTGAACCTTTGTAACTGCGTTTGCATCCAGAGCCAGTGCACCGAAAGAGGCAATGCACCTCGGAGCCCGCCGCGACAGCTATGCACGACCTCAGCGGGGAAAACTACGAGTCAGTGGGGAACCTTTGCGGTGGTGTCACTGTGCTCTCGCCTCGAGGGTCTTTATCTCCTCCGCGACTTTGAATACGAAAACCGTGTATGCAACAGTGCATCCGAGGATTTCTCTCGAGGAGGGATTACGTGAGGAAACCGTTGTTACAATTCCTGTTCAACTTCTACTTCCAGGGTAGGAAGTCGTTAACGAGCTTACGGATGAGACCCGTCGCTGTATTTGTATTACATGGTTGGCGTACTACGGTAATGTACCCACGAACCCTTTACCCTGCGATCATCCGACGACTACGGATACGCCCATTCAGAACCGGAGTTGTTAAAGCCCAACCGCATACAGTTTTATTTTTTTATGATTTTTTTTATTGTGTCCGGCGGCCGTCTCTCCAAAATATCTTTCCCCCCTCGGCCATTAGCCCGCTCGTAAACATTATCACAAAGTTTCGGCGCACATTCGTTATGACACTGACATTGAATAAAAACATATATACGAAGAGAATAAACATTTGACGAGAACTCGAGGTCATTACACGGAAAGCTTAGTGCCGAAAAAAAGCGTTTTTTGCATCTTTCTCTATCTCACATTTTCTCTTATCAAGATTATTTACGTTTCAGCCGATTTAACGAACTGTAAGCCATTTATTTACGGCGTGGAACGCCGGGTCGATCATCCCGGTAACTCTCGGCCACACGGCAAGCGGATATGTATACTCACCGGTCGGAGAGTCGCGTATTCACCGATTAAAATAATATACTCGCCATTAGCGGTGTACCTTGGAATTTTCCTTATAATACCGTAGGTATAGCCTACCAGCGGGCTGTACGATCCTCGCCGCGCCTCAATCGCATCTGCTCGGAGTGGACCAGCTCTCGCGGTGATCGCGGAATGCGAAACCGCGTGAGTGCGACCGTCCACTTCTAATTGTATGCCTGTTCGACCGCGAGTTTGTACGATGTACCCACTTTGTACCACCACGAGGCCGATTACAAGGTTAATTAGCGATTATACGAATACTTTCTCTCTCGCTCGTTTTCACATTTTCTCGTTTACCCGGTATCTCTTGGCGGCGTCCGCGGAAGTGCACCGGTCGTTATACCCAGGCTTCAGTACGAAACGACACGCCGATCGCGAGAATCTCACATGTCGATTATCTCGTAAAC
The DNA here is from genome assembly GCA_030522725.1 of Ichneumoninae sp. B BG-2022a. Lineage (NCBI taxonomy): Eukaryota > Metazoa > Arthropoda > Insecta > Hymenoptera > Ichneumonidae > Ichneumoninae sp. B BG-2022a. The sequence continues at coordinate 9,731 of JAPYZD010001201.1, read as the reverse complement.
GCCTATAATAATATTCGAAAATTATCATGCGATTAGTTTTATAATTCATAGAGATAAAGATGCAGATTTTTTCCGCACCTAACTGTATCGGAGTACTACATATTTTCCGGCCGCTCAGTTATTTTTGTAGTTGCCAGTTCAAGTGCAGAGTCATTCGAGAATAGTTACATAGTGAGGAAAGATTTGTACATTAAACAAACATTTCTTGCCACCATTTATTTTCTGGTTCATTTACCATTTTTTTTTTAATACATGTTTTATATTATTTTCAACTTGTTTTTAGCCGCAAAAAGCATGACCTACTCAACGATAAAACCCTAAACAATTTTTTTTTTTGCTCGATGCGAAATTTGAGTCCGATTGTGAAAACTACGATAATCAAATGAAATTCGCAGTAGAACCATGAAGTCAATGATTCTGTTGACTTTTAACAAATCTTCACCATCCTCCTCATAAAGTTGTCCCGCTGTAGAAACGGATGCGGCGGTAGAGAGAGGCGAGGACTCGGTTGTAAAAACGATTCAGAGTAAAACGACTGCATCGTGGATGGTTCTGAGCATAATCCGAGCTATATTTTCTTTTTTAGCTGATTTTCAAATTATTTTCAAGTTGTTTGTAGATGCAAAAAGCATAAACTACCCAATAATAAATCCCAAAACAGTTTTTTTTTCTTGCTGAACGCATTTTTCGTATACTGAGGAACGATCTCGGAAAAAATACCAAGTCATATGTTCGACCAGACAACAACATGGTACACCTGCGCCACCACTAACAATATGTGTTATTTTCACAGGGGTCATAGCAATTTTTACCAAACCCATATGGTAATTTTTTCCCAGAATGTGGGTTGGCTAAATTTTGCGTATCTGGCTCAGAATTTCGTGGATCAAGACTGAGAAGTCCGTGGATAACAATTGAGAATTTCTTCGACAACATTTCTTTATGTGTATACATGAAAAAAGTTTGATCGACATAATATGTCGGTATACCCTACAAACCTAATACGGTTTGCGATGGCAACGCCACAGATTACTATGTTATCCAGTAAAAAGTATTCTTATTGTAGCAAAAATTACGGGATATTCGGGTAATTCTTTGCGATATCGAAAATCACCATATTTTCTATCGGGACGTGTTAAGTTTGATACGAATCTTTGCCAGGATGTTTCTGTAGCATCCCATAAACCTGAAAGTTCTGGTGCCTTTTACAAGGTTAATGGTAATTTCCATCAGATCCTTCCTTCAGTGTACCCTCTCAAAGGACACTTCACGACGAGTGGATTGACCCATGAATCGATAATATTGCAAAAAAAAACTTATCTCTCCATCGGCCCTGAAATGTTAATAAAAAATCGGTATTCAAATGGAACGCATTAATCTCCCGGCATTAATGGCGTCGGCCTTCGTATGCCTAAATCACAACCCAGATCGTGCGTCGAGAGCTAGTCCAGCGGAATAGACCGACTGAAAAGGCATTGGGTATATCGGAGTCCTTGAATTCGAATGTCGCAGGTATACCCTTCGATTAATCGAGAAATCTAGATCATGCGGAAAGCGCGTATAGTTCCAAGGCGCGGTGTAACGCGGGTGCATAAATACGCAGGGCTCGAGCTGCATGCGGAGCTACCGTGCAGGTACTCGGCTGCACACAACGAGCCAACAGCAGCTTGGAATCGACGACAAGGTCGTAGATCGTGCGTGCGACCGGGCAGTCATCGAACGATCGATCTTCGATCGCGATCGATCTTCCCCTCTCGACGTATAGCGCATAAATCGTCATTCGACGTTTTTGTTCCACGACTATGCGCGCTTTCGATCGCCGGTACAGCCTCCCGGCTATGTCTCCAGCTATGTCAAACGTGCTGAGGGCTATAGCTAAGAACGTGCAGCGCAAATAGCGCGTTCACCGATGCAGTGGAGTTGCACGGAGCGCAGCCCACGGTGCAACGTTTAATGTGAGCGAAGGAGACAAACACTTATACATGTATGTATATACAGTATACAGAGTAGACGGAGAGAAAAAAGAAAACGTTGTGTCGACGGGGCGCGCACGATCAACGCGCAAGTTTGTCATCGAGATTAGAATCGATCTACTTGCGGTAGATCGCGCGGGACCTTTCTATGAAGCGATTCTCCATCCAGATAATCCGCACGATTACGCCCCGAGTCGATCGATTCTGATATTACTGGCAAAACAATACGATACGAGAATCTTTTCTTCTGCATTCTGATTATTCAGCTAAAAAGTAAAACAATATTTTGTGTCGTTGTTATTTCGAACATGTTTGAACTGACGGGATATTTTTTGTATTTTTTTGTTACAGTGTCACCAGCCCTGCCGCTCGTGGACGTGGTGAGGGAGAGAGATCTCGAGAGAGACCGGAAGCGAGATCGGGAGAGAGAGCGCGAGAGAGCGAGGGAACGCGAGCGAGAATGCGAGAGGGAGCAGCGACAGCAGCAGGATCGGGAGAGGGTGAGGGAGCCGCGGGAAACGAGAGAACGGGAGCGGGAGCAGAGGGAACGGGAGAGGCAACGGGAGCGGGACAGAGAACGAGACAGGGAGGTTTCCGTTTGCGGAATGGAAACGCCCGATCCCGTGTTCGTCTCGTCGTCCGCGGCACTTCTCGCGCTGCAGAGGATCAAGGAGGCTTCGCTGTGAGTATGAGATCCAACGAACGCCACCCCCATTATGCCGTATCATTGCTCAACAATAATTGCGCTGTAAATAATAAAACAAAAGAAACGAAGAGAAATATATCTAAAAAAAAAGAAGGAAAACTGATTCGAACTGCATGTGCACGACGCGCGTCGTCGGGCACGTCGAGCCGTCAGGAATAGTTATACTTTTCGTCGATCGTAAATTCGTGATGATCTTACCTCGCGGAGGATCCTCTAGCCGCGACCGCGAGCTCTCGTGCTAGAGAAGAAGAGCTCTCGCAACTCTTCCCCGCGAGAAAGCCGGACCGGTAAGGTACGCGAGTACGTGTATGTGTTTGCACCATGTATGTGTACGAGCGTCTCGCAACGTCTGGGCTATATAATACTCTTTGCTCTGCCCGCATAGTGTACATGCCGTGGTGGAACCCCCGCGGTGGATCCTCTCCGGTACCCTCGCGCGATACTTTACGACAAACACATAGATATAGCGGGGTTGGTACACATACGAACCTATATTTAAAGACACGTATATAGTGCATGTATACCGGTCGGAAAGAGCCGCGCCACGAGAGTCCCGTCGCATCTCCGCTTCGCTCTTAACGTATCTATCGAAGATCACGAGATCTCGTCGGATGGCGCCTGACGCTTCCACGAACGCGCGAAGATCGCTCCGCGGCCGGGCGAGGATAGAGAGATGAGGAGTCTTCGTCCCCGTCGTCGTTACATGCTGAGCATTCGCCGCGCCGCGGCCCGAGAATCATCGCGTATTATATATAAAACCGGGCGAGCAAACGCGAACTCCGCGCGGAGGAGCTATATCGATAAAACAAAAGTATCAGAAGAACCCCTCCGATCGATCGCAATTTTTCAATCATCCTGACACTTTATCGATAGCCGGTCGCCGAGGCATTCGACGCATTGTCGACCGATGATCTATCCCGTCCGCGTTCGCCAACCCCGCAGCGATCGGAATCGTTGGGATTTCTCGAATACGCTATTTTCTCCTATATACATTATTGATAGATTTTTTTGTTATGTTATTTTTATTATATTTTCACAAATGTCTCGGGTAAACGAGGAATGCTCTGTCGAGTCTGGCTCGCGAACTTCCGGTGATTCTTCATTCCGAGACGCGAGGCAGACACAAAAGTTGAGAGTTTCGATTCGATATTTATGCGGGAATTTGTTATAGATATTTACGCGGGATATTTGTTATTTCTTCGTCTTTGCTATGTTTTTTTTTGTTTCGCTGCGCTTAGAGAGACGCTAACTTACGACGCCGGGATGATCCTCGACCGGGGAATTGCCCTCGGGTACGCGGGAGAAGCTAACAGGTCGGGATTTCGAGATGAAACGGGTATAGGAGGTCGTCTCCGATATTCCCCCTGGTGTCCCTATGCGAGCCGGTTAATATCCCTTCGTGTATGCGACGTCGTGTGGATGGTTTGAATCCGGACAAGTCCGGCGGTCTCGGAGAGCGCAACGCAAACGCGCTTCAGAAACGGATTTATGCTAGTTTAAGCGCTGGCGCGCCTCCCGTGTATATGGTTTACGATACGATTGCATGGACGAGCTAGCCCGAGCTCGCGTCGCTCCTCCATTTCGATGAAATACGACTTGCCGGGAAAATTATAGGAGCTTTTCTCCTCCCACCGGCACCTCGAACCTGAACTCGAATCTCTGGGGAAACGTGAAACTCTCACTGTAATTGTTGAGCTCTCCTCACATGTGGCGCGGGAGTGGCGAATATTATAAATACAGGTAATGACACTGAAAAAAAATCGCTTGCTGGTTGCCAAATAATTTTTTTTTTTAATTTCAATTCTACTTTAAATTTTTACAATTTCATATGACGGCAAGTTTTGTCATTTCAGTTCTGTATGAAATTGTAAAAATTGAAAGTTGAATTGAAACAATTCTTTTTCGTTGGCAGCCCGCTACAGCATTTCACTCGAGTCATTGATATTTTTTTCATTGTGTTAAATTGCTGCATTAAAAAAAACACTTATTTTTTGGAATTCTTTTTATTGTCGGTATGGGACCAGAAAAATCCCCGTTCTGTTTCGAGGTTTAAATGACAGCATGTAAAAATCAACAAGACTTCGAGCAGAGTGGGAAATAACGGAACCGTTTTGTCCGTTTAAGATGAGAAACAATGTATCCGCTCTCTTCCCGCAGCGGTTAAGGGAAATGGAGTCGAATTTTATTGCCGCGGGTTAAAGCGAAGGTGCTTGAGGCAATTAGCGAAAGGATTGTAATAAAGCCGAAGTAAGTGCGCAAACAACCCAATGGCGGAGGATTTTCCGCCGTTTCCCGGAAACAAGCGCGAACGCCTCGAGGATCCCGTTAGGTATCATCAATTATCTCTATTTTACTGCACCGCCAGTTCCAAGTTCGGCAGATACTTCGAAGACCGCGCGTGAGCGGGCAGTGTGGCGTCAAAGGGGCGGAAGCGAAACCAACCCGCGAGGAGGCAAGGGGGCCATGGGGAATGCTAAGATGTATCATTGAGCGTCAATTTGATTCGCGGGAGGTCCGGCGCGAGCGAACCTCTCGGGCCGGAGGAGCCTTCCTCCTTCTCGGAAAGCCAAGTCGGCGATGCCCTCGGTGTGCTGTGCATCAAGCAAAAATAAACTCGGCAGTCGGCAATTCCTCTTCACTGTTTCTCCGAGTGTTGCGGTCCAGCTCGAGCAAGGATCGTGGGTTAGAAGCTCTCGCGGTAAACATCATACTTAGGGACACCGGAGCAATTAGGCGTAAGAACGGCAATCGGAATCGCTGGGACGAGAATTAGCGAGGAACTTTGTATCTTCGCGCTACGCCGGATTCCGTCCGAGGGTTCGTCCGCTTTCGCGAAGATTCCGCCACACGAACGGAATACGACGAACCTCCGAAAAAAGGCCAAGCCCGATGCGCCCAAAGTTTCCTCTCGAATATTCGAGCGACGGGCTTACGGAATTAGAACGGAGGATATCGCTGCTCGTTTTACATTTTCCAAAAAAAGATACCTCAAACGCGGTACACGGAATCTCGGAATGGAATATCTGTACTCCACTGCCGCCACGAGAGAATATATCATTCGATTACTGTATCCTCGCCAACCGGGAGAATGAGCAAAGGGATTGCGGGTCGGGTGTATGTATTATTAATCGAATTTATGAGATTCCAGGAACGTCGCTCGCTCGGCTTCGTCTTCGTGTCTTCCGAGCTTGAGGTCTATTAATTTTGCACGGTATAAACGATATAATAAATATACCGCGGTACGGAGGAATTACGGAGTAAGAGCGTGTTTCAGCACAGCGCGATGATGAAGACATTTCGCAACGTTTCTTGAGCCCGGCAAAATCGCTATTCCGGACGACCCTGAATGCGACGCGCAATTTGCGTTCACAAATTTCTTTCCGTCCATCAACGTCATAATCGAACCACGTCGAAATCAAATCGAGATGTAGCTTGGGTGAAATTTGCATGCGATCGGGGCATTCGCGTAGCGTGTTGCTAAGTTGGATCCACTAATTCGACTCTAATGAGGCTAGGTGTTCCGCTAATTATTATGCACTGATGCTACTTTTAATTGTAAAAAGAAAATTGCGTTCCCATGTTACAGGGTGTTTCACAAGAGACCGGCGTTAACGAGTGGGATCGGATTGGGTGGACGAGGAAACAGTGGGATCGGTGCTGGAAACGGTGGAAATCTCGGTGTGGACAGCGACTGCGGCGACGCCCTGAAGAGGCGCAAAGTTCATCGATGCGATGTGGCCGGTTGCGACAAGGTGTATACGAAAAGCTCTCACCTGAAGGCCCACAAGAGAACCCACACGGGTAAGTCTTTAGAAATGCGACAAAATCTTATAAAAAATAAATAAATAAAAATAATATATTGCGTTACCAAAAGTCAATAAAATCGAGAAGAAGAAACATCGTTTGACCACTTGGTAACATAATATGTCGAAACGAACGCTCGACTTAATTCCGAGACTTTATAAGGAGTGTACTAAGCCCGATGGGTTGGGAAATGGTATAAGAAATGTCCTTAAAAAGGAGTTAATTCATTAATTTAATTAATTAATTAGACAAAGGTACAGAGTAGCGTCGAGACCGTTTCCTGCCGGCAACAAAGTGCCGAAGTAGTCGTAGCAAAGAGGATCTACCGCAGTCCTCCGGTCGCATATAAAACTCGTTGGCGCGTCGACGTAAATGGGAAAAGGAAATCTCTTTTTGCGTCCTAGACGCCCATGAGCCTTAACTCGATGCAGATGCACACAGCAGCCAATTATCAAGATCTTCCCACGTTAACGCGATAATCGTCAAGCTATCGGCGGATAACTGAGCCCGTTGTTTTTTTTTTGCCATGAGTAATGCGGGTAGTCGTTATTTTTGCATTGTCCGACAGGACGATACATCACAAGTTTTGTCCCAGAGTTCATTGACAGAAAGTGACACCGACACGGCTATACCGCGAGCCAGCAACATCTGAGATATATGGCGGTACGATTATTTCCCATATAGTTAATTATGAAATTTTATATGTATATTAAATTCTATCCACTTTCCTTAGTCCCTTAATTCATACGTTTCTGTCACTGGCTGCACGCGAGATTATATTCCAGAGGAACAAAAATTCTCTGTTACGTTACTTCGAGTTTGAAAATCTTACTTTTAAACCGGAAGTGACGTCATACGGGAAAACGTCCCTTCCAGTTTGCGAATCTTGATTTTTATCACACTTCCGGTTTGGAAAATGTCGATATTTGACCGGCAATGAAGTCATGCACCAAAACGTCACTTCCGGTTTGACTATTTTGATTTTTGACAGGAAATTACGTCATACAGGAAGACGTCACTTCCTGTTTAAAAATTGTGCCTTTTTACCGGAAATGACGTCATACGGGAAAAATCACTACCGGTTTGCGAATTCTGGGTTTTTATTGGAAGAGACATTATACGACAAAACATCATTTTCTCTTTCAAAATCTTGTTCTGGACCGGAAGTAACGTTATATGGGAAAACGTCACTGTCCGCTCGAACATATCATTTTTCAACCGGAAGTGACGTCATACAGGAAAACGTTACTTCCGGTTCATAAATCTCGGTTTCTGAAACCAGAAGTGCCGTTTTCCGTATGACGTCACTTTCCGTTTAAAAGTGAGATTTTTGAACCGGAAGTGACGTTACAGATAAAATAAAAAATGTCCTCTTGAATGTATTTCGAATGCCAGTTGAGAAAACCAGCCAATGAAGAAAAACTGGATGAATTAAGGAGGACATTAAGGAGCACTTCGGCGCCAATGAATGTCAGCCGCGCGCAATTTAGTCTGCGAATTAAAAAGATCTGTGCCACTTTGACCGTTGCGTTACTGAGTAAAACCAAGCGTCGGAGTGCAAAGATCAAGGAGTTGATCGAGCGCGTGAGGCCGCGTGGCGGAATCTCCTCGGGGAAGGAATTTCCGGTGGGTGCATGTACCTGTCCCCCGATGCTGCATCACGTAAAACACACTCCCGTGTACAAGCACGTAGCCTGTGCACTATCCGTCTACCGTTGGTGTGTAAGCTAAAAGGCAGGCGATCTCCCGGGAGAGCACGGTGCCGCGTTGTCGGCCCGAGGTGGTGCGGTTTTCTTGTGGTGGTGGGGAGGGCGTGGTCGTGAGAACCAGGATCTTTCGTCCGGTCCAGCTAGGCTGGAGCGCGCCCGACAGCGAGCCAGCGAGGAATCGTGGTTCTCATCCGGATGCTAGTCGTCCTCGCTCCGCCGACGCCTCTTCGTTTTCAACAGAGAATCCCCTCGACGTGCTCATTCACCGACGATTATGCCTATTTCCATTTTGCCTCGAGGCTCATGCTCCGGGAAGTTTGCGCAATGGCGAGAATAATTAGCGAGCAGCGATAAAAAATATTATACAATACAAAAAAAAAAAAGAAAAGAACGAAAGACCAAAAGTAATTTTGCTTCTTCCTCAAAAAGCTTTACAAATTATTCCGTTTGTTCGGAATTTTTTTTTTTTTTTGCTTCAACAGTTTCGCTGATTGGTGTCGACCCGGCAGTTCACGCCCGCGATCCCCGCCTGTCTCCTCTTCCACGAACTATTACGTTAGTCCAGCATATATACATTTTTTTATTCCTTTCTTTTTCTTTCACTTCGCTTCACCGGAGATACCGGGTACCGCGTACACATACGTACATAGGATGAACACACTGACGGAGCGTACGGTGTGGCACACGTAACAGCCCGGAGAAACACGTTTCGCCCATTAGGCCACCATTATAAATCGTGGACAGTTTCGCGAAATCGCACTCGTGAGTCTTGGCCAGCGCGGGCTCTCTTCGTACCCCGCTGTACACCTTATTCCTATGCCCAACAGCCTACCCAAAAGGCCAGACCCATCAGCAGCCGGCTACGAACCCGCGCACGTCGATATAATATTTGATAAATCTCATTGATACTATGGAAACGACTTTGGCGAAAGCGTCCGGGAAAATGTTAGGGGAGACCGGGGACAAAAGTAACAAAAATCCTTTTTAATTTTTTTACCAACAAAGCCGAGAGTCTAACGCTTCGGCATCAAGTGGTGTACCATTGACCTACTCTTAGGTATTCAGTCAAAAAATTTCAAGCAGAAATATGCATGGAATTGTTAACACCGCCTCATTAAACACAGACGAAATTGGGTAAGACGTTGGGCTGCGATGGGGTCAATTGTAACGGGTATTGGGGTCATTTGTAACATCCTCCTGCAACAACGAAATCCTTCGCTGATCGCTTTCAACAAATAGAACGGGGGTGCATTATCACAGAAAAATTTAAATCTAAATTTTCAAAATATTTCAAATCCTTGTGCTTGTTTTCCCTAATATTTTGTATTATGTTGCCTAACTGACGCGATCCGCACAGCCGAAAAATCACTTCTGCACTCGCGAATCACATTTGGTTTCGGCGAGTTGGTATTTTTGAAAACTCAGCTATGAAGTGATTGAATGACCATAAGGTGATGTCTATAATGTTGCTCACTTCATATCCGATGCGTCCGATCATGCGCAGCGTTGCGCGGCCGCTTGTTACAATTGACCCGTGTT
>JAPYZD010001200.1:0-22971 GCA_030522725.1 Ichneumoninae sp. B BG-2022a | reverse complement strand
ATTTTTAAGTAATCGTTGATTTTTGTTCTATAAAAAAAATAAAAAATCAACGATTACTTAAAAATTTGAAAAAATTCATACGTATTCAGAAAAATAAACTAATCATTTTCATTAAAAAAAAAAGTTTTGTTGCCGGGTAAACCTTTATCGTTGAAAAAATATCTTTTTCAACTTCTAAAGAAGGCATTTTTTTACGAATAAATTTTATTCATTTGCGAATAGTGATTTTTTTACTTTCACGATATTGCGAGCTCCATTTGAAAATAATTATTCGATATATTCCACTGGATACTCTCGTCGAATCTGCCGACAAATTTTTCCACCGGTTCAAAAAGCTCCTCGAACATAGACTCGAGTGACATCGATAGATCAATAGGGAAACAACGAAAGCTCAACACCAAGCTCGATCTTACCCGTCGTTGAAATTGGTCCACTCTCGCTGGAGTTTTGTCCTCGCCTTTCTCACGGACTCCTTGAGCGTAGGTTCGACGTCTTTCAGCGAGTCGACGAGTTCCTCGATGGTCCTCGCCAGTATAATTTCGCAGCGCGGCACGCTGCTGCTTCTCGTGCGTCCCTCGTGGCCCTCGTTGCTCAGTAAACTATTTGCTAAATCCCTCAACGAGTCTAAACTATCGGCTACGAGCTCGAAGCTCGAAACGCCAAGTTCGCCGAGCATCCCCGCGAAAACTCTAACGTCCCTGCTCGACTCCTCGTCGTCCGGTGTTCTCGACTTGCCGGGACTGTATTTGTTCATCCAACCGATATCGTCACTACCACTGTCCGTCCGCGAGATCTCGTGATCGCTGTCGAAATTTCTTTCGCCAATTGTCCTCGATCTCGAGTCGTCGTCGTCATGCTCGCTAATGGCACACGCTATCGCCGGCTCTCGGACCCTCGAGCTGTCCTCGCCGTCGACGAGTTCGCCGACCCTCGTCGTCAGTCCGTCGAGCAAGTCTTTTATACTACATATCACATCTAAACTATTTTCGTTATCGACCTCACTGCCGAAACCCCGGAACATCTCCTCGGCCTCGGCCTCGTTGACGGATTTCGCGTCGCTCGATGTGTTCGTGTCGTAACCGCTGGACTTCGGATTGCTGCAGCGGGTCGCGTTCGACACTGCGGTCTCCTCCGACGAGGTCTTCGACAGACTCCGCGAACGGGTCATGTCCATCGACTCTATGGCGATATTGTTGTTGTTGCTGAAACCGCTTATACCGCTCAAATTCGTGTCCTCGTTCACCAGAGAGCCCAGAGCGCTGTCGCCGCTCTCCTTCACCTCGTCGTCCTGCTGCTTCTTCAATCGTCTTCTCTCGCGCGGCAACGCACCGTTTTTCCATCTCGATCTCTTGCGCTTGTTCCGACCGTTCTTGTCCGGCTTCGGCAGTGATGTCGGTCCTGTCTTCGACGCTGGAGGCTGCGGGCGACATAAATTTCAAGATTAATTATACACGGATTTTTAAACGCTCTATTCGCACACATTTACAAATATGTGGGCTCTTGATTTATAGGTCATGTTGCTTTCTCTTCGAGGAAAATTTGCTTTGATGAAAAAAAATCTTTGGAGATTTTAAGAAGGTTGGAGCGAGTGGTGTTTCTTTCCGCCTAAATTCGAGAAATTCGGGCAAGAATTGCAAACACTTCCCAATGTCATAAAAATCTGAAAAAATTCATACTTATTATAGGCATCGAAAAGACTAATTTTACATAATAATAATTTCAAAATGTCATTAACAAATTATTGAAAAAAAAATTGTTCATTAAAATATGTGGTACCTCAACTTTTTTTTATATGCCAAAATTCTGAAAAAAATCAGCCTTGTTAATGATGTCAAGACCTTTCATTTTGCATAATAATAATGACAAAAAGTTATTAACGAATTATTACTAAAAATTCATTGGTTAAGAAATCAATGTTCTTGGCACTTTTTTTCAGATTTTTATACCAATCGGAAGTGTTCAAATTCTCACTGAATCTCACATTTAGCTGGGAATGTACGTGCGAAGCGTCCTTAAAGAAAAGGTGTTCAGAATGTTCCAAACCATCGAAAAATCACATTTACTAAAAAATGTCGTAATGTATTTTTTTTTACCTTAACTGTGGATAGAATAGTGTTGTCTACGCAGTGCCTGTATACCCTGAGATCGTTGTTCAGGAATAGAGGAAACCAGAAGTATTTTGCTCCGTATCTGTCCGAACCGAGAATAACTTCGCACTGCTCCTCCGTGCACTGCTTCATAACTTCGTCGTGAACGGTTTTCCTAGAGTGCTGATGTGGTAACAGTTCTCTGTCAGTTTATGCAACGATTTATCCCTTAAAAACTAAGATTATGGATGCGTTCTCGAATACAGTTTTGCTCAGCTATGCGTTCTTTTATTTGTTACTGTCCACTTGTAGTGGTTTTTTTTAAACATTAAGGGTACATCCGATACTTTTTGCAGGGTAAATTTGGACCGTTTTTTAAAACAAAAAAAACGCTTATCAGAGCAGATTTGTGTAAAAACTAAATGCTGCGCTCTTGAATGCAGTTCAACCACGCGTTCTTCTACTTGAGACTGTCCATTGCTGGTGGATTTTTTTAATCCACCAGCGGTACTTCCGACTCTTTTTGCGGGATACAATTGATGTATTTTGATAACAAAAAAAGCTTCTCAGAGCAGATTTGTGTTAAGAATAAACTCTGAACTGAGAGCAGACTATAATAAAAGAACGCCTCTTTCAGTTGCGTATACATCTGGATACCTCCAGAATATTTCTGGATTTAGCCAAACGGAGCAGAATTGCAGTGAAGAGCGCACTGTACACTGATTAAAAAATACAGTTGAATCAACTAAGATTCGGGTAGGGACGTTCAAATAAATATTTAGTTGGTTCAATAAAATATTTGAATGACCCAAAAATATTTTGGTGAAATCACCCGACAAATTGTTGAACTAACTAATTTTTTAGCTATATCAACAAAATCCTTAGTTGAACGTCCCTGCCCGAATCTTAGTTGACTCAACCGTATTTTTTTATCAGTGTATCTTTCTTGCATATTTAACCCTTTCGTTTCTAACGGCACACACACGTATACAATAATAAAAGCGTGACTGGCAGACAATTTTTCTTGTGCACTTTCTTAGTTTAGTTAATTTTAAACCTAGGTCGTTACACCTGGTGTTAGTGTTTTAGCGCGTGACGTTCCAGGATCAAAGTTTTACGTCATTTTGCGAGTGTCTTTAATGCGATTTTTGTTAGATAATTATGGCATTCTGCAAATGTTACCATAATCGTATCGCAAAGTGTTTTCAGAATCCAGACCCTTTCCTGGAAGTTCATCCGATCGAAGTCCTTTTCGTCGATGACTGAGGCGTCGGGAAAGATCCTCCAGAAGTCGGGTTCAACGCCGATCGTCTCCAGAACCTAATAAAATCGAAGTTCGTTGTACACAAAATGGGACGATCGTCGTATTCACTATATATTTGTTCAGTGTATTATCTACCTTCACGATGTCTTGATGTTTGCTCTGATAAACCTTGAACCATCCCTTGACTTTGTGGGTGAGTACGTTGATCCAAAAATCGTACGGCATCGGCGGCACCTTCCGCATTTTGGCTTTCGACAAGGGAGGGCTGAAAAAAATTCATTGCATCAGTCAGAATCGAGAATTGAACAAAATTTGTATATTATGTTACAAGGGACGAAAATCCGCGATTTGCTGCCCGAGAGAGGCGAGGGCAAAAATCACGCGAGGTGAAAATACGCTCCCTCCCGTGCAGCAAACGACACTTTTTGCGACCTTGTTCAAGAACTTACGCCACATTTCGTCGGAATATTTTGACGGGTTATTTCAAAATATTATTTTCGTATATTTCAGAAATATTTCGTGCTATATGGGTTACTCGCCAGGGAGCGATGAAACAGTACTGCGCATGCGCACAGATTACTTACCATCATTGGTAAACAATACAAACAATACAATACAACAACACAAATATAGAAAAATACAATACAAACAATAGGCGATTTTCCACCCGTGTTGCACACAAGGAATGTGGTTATTTTAGTGAAGTCGGGAAAAAAATACACTGGACGTACACAGTAAAAATGGTACCAACGTTTCTTGTACACAAATGTTCACAATTCTTTTCCTGGTAATTTTACAAAATTGTCTGTCAATCTTACGAAACCTTTTTGTAATATTGTAATTTTTTATAGTTTGTAATTTTTTGTAATTTGTACTTTTTTGTAATTTTGTAACAAAACAAAACAACAAAACAATGGTGGGCGTTTGTGGACAAAAAAGGTTTCTTAAATGTACACATTTTTTACTGCGTAGTCCTCATTACAAAACGACTATGTAATTATACCTCAGCAAACAGGTCATTATGTTCGCCAGTTGTTTCGATGCTCGTGGCATCGCGAGCATTCTCTCCATCTCGTACATCGACAAGTGCTGGATGTGAAGAACTTCCTTCGACATGTGTAGAAAATGAAAGATTTGCGGTATCTGAAACATCAAAATAATTTTTCGTTTTTATTAATTTGTAAAATTTTTCAATTTTTCAAGAAAAAATTCTGAAAATTATTTTTTTTAATGTGTAATAAAATACAAACCTCCCACATCGTGGCCATTTCGTCTCTGTATTCGTCGGACATGATATCGGTGTATTCCTTGATCTCGGCATCGTTGTCGCCCTCGAGCTTTCGCTTCCGTGTTCTCTTCGACATTTTCCCTCCTGCAAATTACAAGCAATCTATAGTCAACCACCCGAAGCCCCCGCATTAGTTGTATCCACACGACCGTAACTGCACAACTCTCCAAACAAACAGTCCAAAAAAATGCATGCCTGAGCAAAAATAAAATGTATCATATTTCATGCAATACGATGTATGAATTTATCATTAGTTACGACTTCGTTCGATCACACCCGATTACACTAAAGAAACGAGAGGCCCGAGATTAATGGCTGCAGATATAAAAACTCCTCGTGAAATAGAGTTTTAAGGAATTCTTCGTATAGAGCAACAAATTCTCCGAAAAAAAAATATTGAAAAAAATACATATTCGTGTTAATCGCTGACGCATTGCATGAATATTCCTTTCAGGACCAGGCGGTTACTTCCGTGATATTAATGAATTTACTATTATCAGTCCGACGAGCCTTATCGTGGTTTTCCCGCAGGTTTCGTTGTGGACGTTTTATAATCCACGTGGACTGTGTTTTTTTTTTTTTTTTTTTTTTTTTACAAAATCGAACGAGATGCGGACACTTCGTGTGCAACTCGGCTCGAGCTGTGGCGTTAGCAAAGTTAGTTAACAAACGGCGCGTGGGGATACACACCGCAGGTCAGACAAGAAAAAAAAGAATATAGTATCAATGTTTGCCGAGTAATTATGACCTCGCTGTGTACGAGCCTCGATCACGAACATCCGTCGAAAGAACCGCGGAAAAAAAAAGAATAAACATTGTAAAATTTCACTGCGGCACGGGATGATGGAAAACAAATTTTGATGCTCCTATTGTAGGTCACATTCGTTCGCCAATAATCGTTCAATACTGAGTGAAAATTATCCGAGTTTTCTCGATAGAATAAATTATTTTTATCCGACCAAAAATCAATCTAAGAGGCCCGATTCGGGCAAGGAATTAATAAGGAAGATGTAATTCGGAAAAAATTATGGATAAACATTGTAAATTTTCATTGCAGCCTGGGATGATGGGAAGGAAATTTCGACGCTCCAATTATAGGCCGCGTCCGTTCGTCAATAAATGTTCGACTCATTTTTTTATATATAAATTATTATTTTTTAAAAATATAAATTCTAAATTTTTTTGCGTTCTGATAGAGGAAGCTTTGTTTATATTATAAATTCCTTGACTTTTTTCATCCGAATAAATCATTTTTCTTCGACCGAAAATCAATCCAACAGTCCCAATGCGGATAACGAATTAAAGATGAAGCTACGAATTAATCGGTATTCGGAAATACACGTTTACAACTTATCTAACGGTGATGGAAAATAATGTTTGTACTTTCTTTTTTATAATACAACATTTTTCGGTGTAAATGCCCATAAACATTTTTCAAAAATCTTTCTGAATCGATAACAAAATCCCTAGAATATTAATTCCGGAAATGCGAAAAACTTGGAGATCGTATATAAGATCAAAAATTCGGAAATCATTACCCGGACATTAATTCGGGCATTAAAATTAATGACTTTACTTAATTTTACAACAAACATTGTAAAATTTAATTGCAGCATAGAATGAAGGAAAGAAAAATCCGTTACTCCAATTATAGACCACACATTTTATTCCTATATTTTTTATATTCGTTCCCCAATAACCGTTCAACTCATTTTTTTTATACACACATTCCCCAGTGTAGAAATTCCCCAACTTTACCCGATCAAATAAATAATATTTTCTCCGACCAAAAATCAATCCAACAGTCCCAGCGCGTATCGAATTAAGGACTTAGGTACAAATTAATTGGGGTTCGATATTGTCGACCGACAAAAAAATTCTTCGAATATTAATTCGAAGGTTTCGAAAAACTTGGCGATCGCATATAATAAAAAAATAAAAAAATAAATAAATAAAACGGGGTACACGAATCGGACGCAAAATAGATCGAGCCGAAAAAAAATCGATTTCACCCGACGATACCAGTGTCAATATGTACACTGGCTCTCTCGAACGGCGAGCGAAAACGACATCGCGTGACTATCGCTATCGTGTGTGGGCGCTCCATTTTTGCCCGCAAAACTTCGAATGCACTTACAATTTTCTGCGAATGTATATCGGGTTCGTATCGGAGAGTCACCTCGCAGACCCAATTAGTAAATATTCAATTGCGCTATCTCTATTACTTGAATTTACGTCGGAGCGTATCTTCAGCAATGATCGGAATTTTCGTAGCGCAATGAGACATTAATGAAGCTCACTCGGAAAGGCGAACACGTGCGCGGAACTTCGCGACTCGGGAATAATAATTGGAAGTACTCGGAAAAGCGTTAGAACGGCTTTCGAATCGAACGGCCGATGTTTAGCGCCGCAGACGGTACGTTCCACTTTGCTGTAACTATTGTGCGTTTTTTTTTTTTTTTTAATCCGTCGAAGTGCTCGTACGACCAACGACTCCGCCCAGTCAGAAGAGGCGAAGGATTGGATCGCGCGACAAAACGCTGCTAACGGTGACATTATTTTTTCACCGGGTGCACATGGGGCATTCCACGTCAAATCAGCAACCCTCGTCAGCCCCGTCGATTTATTTATTTATTTATTTATTTATTTATTTATTTATTTATTTATTTATTTATTTATTTATTTATTTATTTATTTATTTATTAACGGGATCATCGCTTTTACAAAAGATAAAATATAGCCTGTTTAATTAACAAATAAGTATTTTATAGAATTAACATGTTTTATTTTGTTTATTTTTATTAATTTTTTTGCGATTTTACCAATCCATAAGTGCATCGAAATTTTTCTTGAGATTTTTTTTTTACTGCCAGTGACATTTTTAAATGCTGGAAAAATCAATTCCAACAAAATTCACACGTACTTTGTGATTTACAATATGATTTTTAAGCAGCGCATAATGGGGTCTTGGTATTTAGCATCATTTCGCAAGTTTTTAGTTTCCTTCATTTCGCAATTGGAACTTTTATTCTTTTATTTTTCTTTTATTTAAACTTTTTTATTATAACTTTCTCAAATTCATTTCAATTTCAATTTTTATATTTCAGGGAATTAGTGGATAAGGGGGAATATGTCTAGGGGGTACAGTGTAAAAACGCTTAAAGGGTATACAGAAATAAAGGATCTACTACTACAATTTCAGGGTTTCATGTTTTCAGGATTTTATAAAAATACCAGAAGGCACGAATACTATTGTTATCATTTAAAAAAACAAAAAAAAAATTATATATACATGTGCATATATAGGGGATTCCATACCATTTCGATCTGGGTTTAACGCGCGATTTTTATACGACTGAACTACCTCTCGAATGAACAGATTGTTTATTACATTACAAAAAAATATTTATAATTATTTATGATAAAAAAATAAAGCTCTCGATCGCTACAATTGAAAAATCTGAAAAATCTTGTCTAGCGTACAACATTTGTTTAGATTCGAGCCTGAATGGACCGGCGTAACCAATTTTTTTTTTCGTTAGGCAAAAAAACAGTGAAATAAATTGGATGAAAAGAATAATCGAACCATTTTTATATGCAACACTGGATAATTATGAACAATTGTAAAAAATCGCCTAAATAATCAGAGTGCTTTTGAGAGTTACTGCAGCAATAAAAAAAATCGCGAGTCCAATCGAAGATGTGAACGCTATAGACCCAGGTCGAATCGGTACCGAATGCCCCATATACATGCGCGGTCAAACCTTTTACATAATATTGAAATTTCGCTCGATCTGACACGCACGATAAAAAAAACAAATACTGTAATAGCCTCTTCGATACTCTTTATGCCCATCCCAGTAGTTTTTTGTCTTTTTTATTTATTTTTTACTTGGAAGGTCAGACAGCAGTAATTTGCAGTCTCATAGAACAGGGGGGGGGGGTGTGGATTCTAATCGGAGTTTTATCATGACTCGATGAGTCGGCTTCTTCGGTGAAACACGTAAGGCGCTGAAAAGGATGATGTACGGGAAAAAAAAAAGAAAAAATAGAGGGCAATTATAACTATTTTCGTATCGCGCGTTAACATCGGATGAGTTATGTTGTAAAAACAATTTCAAAAAAATATCGTGCAGACGATACGTCGGGTATAAAATATCGGAGTCGCTCCACTGTACGAGTTTTCGCTGTTTGACCCGCAAAGTTCGGACCACTCGCTGAACGCCGAGAAACAATCGAGCGATAAACAAATTTCAGACATCGGAATTTATTAAAAATTTATATAAAAAAAAATAATTCGGAACGTAATTAAACTTTATTTATCGTTCGATCGATCGTTCATTACGGAGTGCGCAGTGGTCGAGCTGGGGCTAACGGTACAGTGATTGGCCACCTTCGATAATGGACAAAACCGTTTATCGGTGTAACTGTGATCCAAAAAAGAAAACTTTTGAAAATTGACAAATTCAAATTATTTCGTGCGATAATGTCATCGATAACGGATGATCGAAATGATTGCTTAAAGTGATCAATGGCATAAAATTTGCAAATTGTCTGAAGGTCCTTGTTACGTTTTTTCTTAAAGATCCTCTTTTAAAATTTTCTTAAACTTATTTCTTAAACACCTGCGCTGAAGATAAAATTGATTTAATCCTGAAACCATTAAAGGAGCGTAAAAAGATTACAAAGTGTCTCAACTAAACCAGTTCCATCGACAATGACCGACGATCTTATCCGTAAACTGACCAATAGCAAAAACACGATTAAAAAGGGAAGAAAAAATATCGACAATTACATGAACATTCTACAAATGATTTCTAAATATTATATTTTTTAAGACTCTCTTTATATCTGCTCTGTAAAATTTATTTATTTCTTAACTAAACCCGTGCTTCCGGTAAAAAAAAAAAACCACCGAAAAAAATCGACGATTTTATGGCCTATGCACAGTATCTAAAAAAATAAAAACATAATTCGGCGATCGATCTTTCGGCCATGTTGAGCAACCGTACAGTCTCGGCCGAACGAGACATCGACACCGGCTGATCAAAGCAGAGAATCGCACAAGTAAGAATGAAAAAATTTGAAAATCGTCTCAACATCGTACAAATAAATCCGTGTGTGCCTAAATATTGCAGTTGTTAAAAAATACTCTCCTTATTTTTAATTCCCTTTAAAACCATCGATGCAACGAGGTTCAAAAAATTCAAAAATTTCTCAACTAAACCCGTGTTTCCTCGGCCTAAAAAAATCCATCGACAAGAACCGACGATCTTATCGCTTCACCATCCAATAACGAAAACGCGATTAACCGAAATAAAAAATCCGAAAATTACCTCAGCATCCTGCAAATAATTCGGAGTCTAAATATTGAATTTTTTTCAACCCTCTTTACACCTGCCCTACAAAACATACCTGCAAGATAAAATTTATTTCTCAACCAAATCCCTCCTAAAAAAAAAATCCATCGCCCCAAACCGACGATCTCTTTGCACAATAAAATAAATTTTTAAAAATAAAAATAAAGTATTCAATTCCTCGATCGATCCCTCGCCGATGTTCAACCCTAGCGTCTCGTCCGAGCGATAAATAAAAACCCGGAAGCCATCGAGTGGAATATTCCAGCCTCGTCCCTGCGCCTCACTCGGTACACGTCGGGGGCAGGCTTAATTACCGTGTTGTCGCGACGGTCGCTCTACCGATTTTTGTACGCAGGTGTCCGCCTAGATGACGATCGACGAGGAGGACACGCGAGCGCGAGGGTGCGTGGGAAATTTTCAGCGCAACTAGCGGAAAAATTCGCGGTCATGTACGCGAGCGGCGAACGGAACGGGAAAAACACCGGAGGATGGCGCGTATCCGAGGCGGGTAAACCGAACGGGGCTCTCCGTCGTTCACGCAACGAGGTGTCGGGTATCGTTAGGGGTGGCTCGGAACGTCAGGTACCGCTTGTCTCCTAGTGAGTGACGGAAAAGCCGCAGAGCCGGACCGACGAGCCGTTTGCCGCAGCTTTGCCGGAGGCGAAAAACACGCCGAAAGCCGCGCGAGGTAACGCATTCGGGAAAAACAAAAAAAAGGCCCTCGCGAGCTCGGCCCGCCGCCCCGACGGACGAGCTCGGAGCGGAACAATATTTTCTCTCACAACCGACCCACCGACCTCGGCCCTTTGGCCAAGCTCAATTACTCGCGGAGACTCGCAGGACCATGAAATTTTCTTTTTTTTCCTCCGTCGCGAAAACCCGCGGCATCGCGCGCAATCGACGGTCCGACTTTGCCCGTAAACCGAATTCCTCGGCGACGCGAAAATTTGTATATTATAAAAAACATCACGTCTAGGCGTATTTTTCAATTTCTAAGTAGTTTTTAATGCAATTTTTTTTCAAGATGATTTTTTTAGTACTTTTTTTCAAGTAGTGGATTTTTTAAGGCAATTTTTTTCAAGTAATGGATTTTGGAATACGATTTTTTCAAGTTGTTTATAATTAAGGTCTTTGGCCAAGCTCAATTACTCGCGGAGAGGCTCGCAGGACCATGAAATTTTCTTTGTTCCTTCGTCGCGAAGACGCGCGGCATCGGGCGCAATCGACGGTCTGACTTTGCTCGCAAAGCGAAGTACTCGGCGACGCGGAAATTAATAAAATAAAAAAGGCGTCTAAGCCATTTTTTTCATTTCTAAGTAGTTGTTCTTTATGCAATCTTTTCTCATGTAGATTTTTTTAATCATTTTTTTCAAGTCGGTTTTGTAATAATTTTTTTCAAGTAGTGGATTGGTGAATGAATTTTTTTTTCAAGTAATGGATATTGGAATACGATTTTTTCAAGTTGTGTAATTAAGCTCTTTGTCGAAGCTTAATTAGTCGCGGGGACGCTTGCAGGACTATGACATTTTATTTTTTTTTCGGTCGCGAAGAATGACTCGCGTTATCGAACTTCCTCGCCGGTCCAACTTTTCTTGCAAAGCGAATTAATTCGGCACCGCGAAAATTAATAAAATAAAAAACATCACGTCTAAGCCTATTTTTCAATATCTAAAGTAGTTGTTTTTATGCAATTTTTTTTCGAGTAGCTGTTTTTTTTTAATTTCCAGTCGTGGATTTGTGAATATTCACAAATAACATTTTTTCCCATTAATGGATTTTGCATTACGATTTTTTTCATGTTGTGGATTTTTTAATACAATTTTTTTTCAAGTAATTTTCTTTTAATTCAATGTTTTTTTAAATACTATCTGAATCCGTAGATTAGTGGAGAATGTGACCGTCAAATGAATACATCACTGGTGGCGAACGGATACGATTTTTCGAAGGGCAAGAAAGAAGATTTGTCCGCCTGGCGGGCTTCTCTGGAGCACGCGATCGTGGGCTTGCGTTTGCCGTGGGCGAGCGGTGACCTGCTGCAGGCCAGGACGAAGGAAGCGCCGACGGTTTTCGAGATCGCGAGGATGGCGACGAGGAAGTACGTCGGGAAAAATCGGAGCGCCAACGACAACGATCGTCAGATGGACTCGGTTTACTACAGGAACAACAGGAACTCGGACAAAGTCGTCGGGAGTTTTCTGGACGACGAGCCCGCCGAACCGTACCCCGTTAATACTATTCATCTGCAGAACCCTTACAGATTACCGCAGAAGCTCGAGGGATTCACATCCAGAAACTCGAGTTTCAAGGTGCGATCGAGATTTTTTCAAAAGGTGATTGTCGACTTCTGAAAAGGGTTTTGGGATCGTTGGAACTGCGGGTTAACCAGTGTTTTGTTTTTTTTTGTCCTCACTGAGGAAGCTTTATTTCGGTTAAAAAAAAAATCGAGGTTTTAATGAAAAGGTGCTCAGAATTTTCCAAATATCGGAAAAGCATATTTAGAAAAAATGTCTGGATGTGTGTGCGTGCGTGCGTGCACCCAGAAAAATAATGTATTTGACCACCACCGTTTATTCGGTCTGAATGAAATATTTACTTAATTTAAAAAAATATTCATTTAAATCAAATAAATGTGTTAATTAAACCAAATAAATGGTGGCCATCAAATAAATATTTTTTCCGTGTGTGCGTGTGTGTGTGCGTGCGTGCGGATTCGTCGTCGGTGGGGAAAAATAAGTTGCATGTAATCTCTGATCGATAATTGATAAAAAAAAGTTTTTCGAGAATTTTTATGATCAATATTGCAAACATGAGTGATTTTGCGTATTTTCAATCGATTTCTTCGCTTCTCGATGGCATTGCGGAGAAACTCAAGTGTCTATCATGTTCTACGAGAAATATACAAGATGATGTATATCGCGGGGTTTTGGATGTCTTAAGTAAAAATCGAAAGTACAAAAAAAAATCGGGAGCGCATAATTCCATGTATTGGTTAAAAAACTAACTTTAACATTTTTTATTCAAAAATCTTTCGAATTTTTTATATTTCATTTCATCAATTTTTCAATAATTTTTTTTAAGTGTTTTTCCGGAGGGTTGAAGATATTAATCTGTCTTTTAGGGACCGCATCGGTCCAGGGAGTCGAATTTTCAATCGAAAAACAGCAATCTACCGATCGTGCGGCGAGAAGCCTCGTTTGTCACGGTGAACGATGCCGACGATGACAAGAATTCGAGGTAAAATTTATTACTCGAAGTTACACAGTAAAAATGGTACCAACCTTTCTTGTCCACAAACGTCCACAATTCTTTTCTCGATAATTTTACAAAAAAATCTTGTTAATTTTACAAAAAAAATCTTGTTAATTTTACAAAAAAATCTTGTCCATTTCACAAAAATGTCTGTCAATATTAGGAATACTTTTTATAATATTAACATCAAAATAATAGTGGACATTTGTGGACAAAAAAGGTTTGTTAAATTTGCAAATCATTTTTACTGTGTAGTTGCGATGGCATTTTTTTTATTGTACGCGAATGAGATTGCCCGGTTTTCAGATCGCATATGCGGAAGAGAACGATTCGACTGTACGTGAAAAAACTAGCACTTGGCGAGAGCGCTAAACAGTACTGCAGCAACAGCAGCCTTCACGGATTGAAGTACATCGGCGACGACACTCTAACTACGTTCGAGAAGTAATTCATCTATTTTACCTATACCTATTTATTTTTATAAGATAATCGAGAAAAAATGTTCAATTAAATTGAATTAATTTTATTGTTCGCTTGTAAAAGTATAAATTACTTCAATTAATGAATCAATTATTCTTAATTTTTTTTTTAATTTACCAATTGAAAAATTAATTAATTGTCGACGTAAAATAAAAAAAATAGATATTTTAATTAAAAAACAAAATTCCAATTTAAAGAAACTATATAGTAAACTATATTTAATATACGGTTTATTGCTTGACGCAGGCTCTTCTGGTTCGTGGCTTTCGTTGCGGCGGTTCTGACCGCCGGATACTTCATCCACCATTTGTACAAGAAGTGGACCGACTCGCCGATAATAATATCGATGAGCCCAGAATCCATAGCCTTCGCGCAATTCCCATTTCCCTCTGTCACCGTTTGCAACATGAACAATGTCATGAGAAGCGAGGCAGAGCGTATAAACAAAGGGTAATTTTTCTTCGTCCTTGCAATTAGTTCGAATAAGTCATATATTTTATAAAAAAAGAAAATGTATTAAAAACTATTTTCAGCAACAACAAACTCGATAAGTTACTGCTGGAGGACCTGTGCAATTTTGGGAACGATACGGCGTTCGAGAACCACGCTTACGAATTGGCGAATTGGACTAGCATACTTCCATTCATGATCAACGTTAGTACGATCGATAAATCTCTCCAGATTTCATGCGTCTGAATATTATTATTATCAACTTTAATAATAAACAATTAATTTTCGACAATTTTTTTTACTGATTATTCATCATTGATCATTGATCAATTCATCGAAATTAATTATTTATTGTTATTATGATATATAGATAGCAAGATTTGTTTATTGCGTGATATTGATCGTGTTCCTTCTTCAGGTGTCGCAGCCGTGCAAAGCCATGCTGAGTATGTGCCAGTGGCACGGTAACATTACGAACTGTGAAAATTTATTCAACCCGTCGATGACCGACGAAGGGATATGCTGCAACTTCAATTCGGTCCATCGGAAATATTTGTTCTACAATCCGTAAGTTGTAATAAATAATTGATCGTGTCTCGCGTAGTGTAAAAAACAACGGCCGCCAGGACGTTGGTTCTTACACCGTTGGACCGTGTGAACGCGGTGAAATGAAGAACAGTTCCATCAATTTATATCCGGTGATATAATGTTCAATTCATGAAGTGAAAAAAATATGTAAACATAAATCAATATGTTACATGTGAAACATGTCATATGTGAAATATATCATGTGTGAAAAATTTCATATGCGAAAAATTTTACATGTAAAAAATGTCATATGTGAAAAATTTTACATGTGAAATATGTCATATATGAAATAGTTCATATATGAAATATGTCATATATGAAATAGTTCATATATGAAATATGTCATATGTGAAATATGTCACATGTGAAATATGTCACATGTGAAGTATGTCACATGTGAAGTATGTCACATGTGAAATATGTCACTTGTGAAATATGTCACTTGTGAAATATGTCATATGTGCAAAAAATGGGGCATTTTTTTAGGCGTGAGTGGTCCGATCTGAACATAACGTATCCTTTCGCGACAATCGACTGGAATCCCGAGACTGGTTACAACGACTCTACACCCCCGGACACAATTCCCTGGAGGCCTTACGGGGCGGGAAAATATTTCGGCTTGACACTGGTCCTCGACTCGGAGCTTCACGAATACTACTGCTCGTCCACCGCCAGCATGGGTTTCAAAGTAAAGACCATTTTGCAAAACAAAATATATATTCGTGGCTTATTAAAAGAATCGATTACTGTCTTTTTTTTACAGATGTTTCTGCACAATCCGGTGGAAACTCCGAAAATCGCGGACTTCGCCTTCTCGATAAGTCCTGGAAAGGAGACACGGATAATAATAAAGCCTCAGATAACAACGGCAAGCTGGTCGATTCTTCGGGTACCGAAGAAAAAACGACGATGCTTCTTCACCTCGGAGCGACAACTGCGCTACTATCGAACGTACACGCAGAAGAATTGCCTTCTCGAGTGCGAGGCGAATTTCACCCAGAAAATTTGCCAATGCGTTCAGTACTACATGCCGAGTAAGTGACGGAGAATATTTTAAATCTGGGAAATTTAAAAAAGTTCCATCGCGCCTTATTAAGGCCTGGTCAGAGCCTCTTCAGGGCTTCGTCAATGAGGGCGAAGATTATAAGCTGTCCCGGTCAATTAAATATATCTTAGTAGCTTGTTGTAGCTCGGACGCTTCGCGACCGAGGTATGCACTGTAGGCTTTAGAAACCGGAAATTGTGATTTCCCGAATTTACTGGAAACACGTCACTTCCGGTTTGTAAATTTTCTTTTCCGGAAATCCAATTTTTCGACCGTAAATACGTCACTCTCGATTTTTAAATCTCATTTTTCGACCGGATTGACGTCACACCGGAAATAGATCACTTCCGGTCCGGAAATCTCATTTTTCGATCGGAACTGATGTATTTCCGGTATAACGTCACTTCAGATCGATAAATGAAAGTTTCAAACCGGAAGTGACATATTTTCGGAATAACGTCACTCCAATCGAAAAATTAAAGTTCCAAACCGGAAGTGACATATTTTCGGAATAACGTCACTCCGATCGAAAAATGACATTTTCAAACCGAAAGTGACGTATTTTCGATATAACGTCACTCCGATCGAAAAATGAGATCTTCAAACCGGCAGTGACGTATTTCCGGTATAACGTCACTCCGATCGAACAACGAGATCTTCAAACCGGAAGTGACGTATTTCCGGTATAACGTCACTCCGGTCGAAAAATTAGATCTTCAAAACCGGAAGTGACGTATTTCTAGTGTGACGTCACCCCGGTCGAAAAATGAGACCTTCAAACCGGATGTGACGTATTTCTGGTATGACGTCACCTCGGTCGAAAAATGAGATCTTCAAACCGGAAGTAAACTATTTCCAGTCATAAAATGCGATTTCCGAACCGGAAGTGACGTATTTCTGGCCGAAAAATGAGTTTTTTTTAAATATACATCGATTTATTGTGTGCACTATCTTCCCTTTCGCTCGGGGCCGTCAAACTCCGATAGTATCTCGTATGCGCATCGAACCAATTTTTCATTTCGTTTTCCCAAATTTCCAGAGTCGCAGAACACACCGATTTGCGGAAAGAAGGACGATCACTGTGCAACAACGGCACGACGATTAATGGAAACGAAACTCTACGATGAAGAAATAGCCTCGAATGAATTGAACATCACGGAAACGTGAGTTTGTGATTGTTACGCTACACGGAGAAATGTAATTTTTATACACGGCAAGAATTTTGTTACCTCAATTAATTTATGTCCTTAACGTAGAGACAACATTTATTTATTTTTTAGCAGTCAGCAATTTATTTTTACAGTGGTAGAAATGCTAGAGCAAAAAAAAAGTAAACAAAAAATAAACAAAAATTGCTGTTGCTGTGTTCCAGGCCAAGTTGCAACTGTTGGCCCGGTTGCTTCGAGATGAACTACGAGAGCGTAATGACTTCGAGCAGCTTGTCATCGGCCTTCGAGATCGAAGATATCTACTTGCAGAAGAGTCAAAAATATTTCGCGTAAGAAGCTTATTCATTAAATTTGTGCAAAGTGCCTATTTTCTGATCTACAATCTGGCCTGCCGATCTCCCAATTGAAACAGTTATTTGTATGGCAAGCGGTGTGGAAAGGGAGTTCTTGACGAGTGTGAAAATGCCGCAAGAGCCGAATTTCCCTTTCCACGTTCCTATCATTCACATAATACAGAAGAAAAAAATAACAATAATAGTCTCATAAAAATCAAAAATAACAAAAATAAATCTCATTGCGGATTTTTAAAACCTGACTCGACGAAAATATACGAAACAGTCAAAATAATTATATGTAATTATTGCAGCATTATTGCATTATTATCTGTGCAGCATTTTCGCGAATTGCCAATAATGATCATTATAACAAAAAATATCTAAAATATAAAAATATATATAATATATTTTTTACCCTATATAATACATTTCATATTTACGACTGCTGCAGGGAAAACATGGCAGTGGTTCATCTATTCTTCGTCGACTCCCAATTTCCGAACTACGTCAAGAGCGAGTTGTTCGGTTTCATTGAATTTTTGTGTAAGTAAAAAAATAATTTAAAAAATAATACAATTTTCTCTCGATCGTAGAATATTTTGCTATATCGTCGTCCGATTATTTGTTTTTTTGTCGCAGCGAGCACCGGCGGTCTACTCGGGCTCTTCATGGGCTTCAGTTTTCTCTCGGTCGCCGAAGTCGTCTACTTCATCACGATACGCGTCTGGTGTCGGCTTCACGGACACCACGGGAAAATTAACGTTTTACCAGCGAATAACAATCACAAAGTTATTTATCCTTTCGCTCAATGATCTATGACGAACTGCACATTTTTTAATATATTGTTTGTTTTATTCCTAAAGTCGTGCACTGATAGAGACTTGCCAAAGACGAAACTTGATGTCGTGCAGATATTTCCAGGCCCATGTTTTTTGTCGACTTGTTTTTGTTTTCTTTGTCCTCGAAATATACTTTTTTCTCGTCGTGTAAATAGGATGAATAGATTTAATCCGTAAGCTTTAGTGTCTAACGATATGTAATGCAATAAAGTAGACCACGATATTTGTTCTCGATGGTATTCGACCGAAGGAAAGATCGTCTTTGGTGAATTAAAAAAAAAAATTCATCAAAATCCTCATGAAAATATCACCAAAGAAATAAACGTGACCACCAGGTGAACACATTTTATCATTCTAAAAGCGAACAATTAGGCTAAAGTGCTTTTATAGTCAAATTAAAGTTAATTATTGAAAGTAACACTTTTTAAAAAAATTGTAAACTTAATGCACCTTACTGAAAGTTTTTACATAAAAACTGGTAAACTAAATTTAATGGACAATTATAATGAAAAATTAATGGACTTTTACAGTGAAATGAAAGTCTATAAGCGAACAATTAGGCTTAAAGTACTTTTATAGTCAATTTAAAGCCAATTATTAAAAGTAACACTTTTTTAAAAAATTGTAAATTTAATGCACCTTACTGAAAGTTTTTACATAAAAACTGGTAAATTAGATTTAATGTACAATTATAATGAAAAATTAATGGACTTTTACAGTGACATTAAAGTCTATAAGCGACCAATTAGGCTTAAAGCACTTTAATAGTCAAATTAAAGTCAATTATTAAAAGTAACACTTTTTGAAAAAATTGTAAATTTAATACACCTTACTGAAAGTTTTTACATAAAAATTGGTAAATTAAATTTAATGTCCAATAGTAATGAAAAATTAATGGACTTTAACAGTGAAATTAAAGTCAATTATTAAAAGTAAAGTAAGTCTAAAGTTTTTGATGTTCACTACATTAATTTTTTATCACAATTGTACGTTAAATTTAATTTACCAGTTTATCCATAAATACTTCCCGTCGCATTACATTAATTTTCATGCGAATTTTTTTAGTCTATTTCAGCACTTCGATATTAAAATCTCGGTTATTTTTT
This sequence comes from Ichneumoninae sp. B BG-2022a, assembly GCA_030522725.1. Taxonomy (NCBI): domain Eukaryota; kingdom Metazoa; phylum Arthropoda; class Insecta; order Hymenoptera; family Ichneumonidae; species Ichneumoninae sp. B BG-2022a. The sequence goes on along the minus strand of JAPYZD010001200.1, from coordinate 3,711 downwards.
TACGCCAACATTCGTCTATGAGGAAGCGATTGGAACTGAGAGGTTTGCGCTGTGTTTTCGTACCACTCAAAAAAAGGTCGAGCGAGCCGAAACTGCCGCAGTGAAGTAAAAAACTGCGATTCGGCAAAAATGCTTCGTTAATTGTCGGTAAAAACATAACGTCGCGCACATCAGGGAATAATCGAATGCAAAGTGTACACAGACGTATCATCGCCAGCCCGCAGCGCCACTTTAACCTCAAAATCTGTTACGTCGACTGAAACTCGGCGCACGTAGATGCACATAAAAAAAAACTCTTTAAAAAATATCCCTTTAAAGTAACTATCTTTTTCCGCAAGCGATCTCAATTCGAGGCTTCGCGGATGATCGGTTGTTTGCAAAACGATAGAAAATTAAACACACACATACACACATCGACCGCTCCGACGAGAAAACATCGAGATGTGTAAAACAAACTACGATTGCGTTATCGACGAGAGTAACGATTAATCATGCCGTATATTTTTTGTCGTTCGTACTGTGACAAACTCCATGCAAATATTGTGAAGCGAACGTGGATGTTCAACGAGTAGTTGAATGGTTGACGTGAAAGCCGAAGCACGGACCTAAGCCATGGTTACAAAAATATACACTTCGAAACGTTTGATGGTTGTTCTCCACCCCCCTCTCCGTCGTCCAAATTGCATTCACTTACCAGCCTCGTGCGGTCTGTGGCGAAGCTCTCAGCTGACGATCGGCGATAAATCCTTGTCAATCATCGCATCGATGATTTTTTTGACAATTTCGTAATCACTGAACAACAGAACGCCACTTTTCGCAGCATCGGGAACGGTCACCGAATGGTGTTTGGAGCCGCGATGCAGGGGGGATGCATCGAAATGGTCACACGGAATTTTTGCGATGCCAGACCCATCTAGCCTTCTCGGAAGGTACCGAGTCGCAGTGGGGATGAAGGCGGCTCGGAACTTTTTTTTTTATCAGCGGAAAGTAGCAGATTACAATAACGTTGTAAATAAATGAAAAAAAAATTTAAAAACGATTTATCTCGATCTGTTTAAGTTTCAATCGTTATCGAAATTAATGTTCAACTCGGTATAAATAAACATGAACCGGCAGGTTGAATCATATCTCGATGTTATGACATTTTCAATTATAGCGTTTCTTTTACAAACACGTATTAAGAGGGATATAAGAGCATGTTTTGTGTCTTGTATGAAGAAGCAATTTATGTTGATGTATTTAAGTTTCAATCGTTATTGAAATTAATTTTCGACGCAGTGAAAAATAAAGATGAATCGGCAAGTTAAAACTTAGATCAATGTTATGAAATTTTCAATTAGAGTTTTTATTTGTAGACCCGTATTAAGATCTATTTAAGTTTCAATCGTTATTGAACTTAATTTTCGACGCAGTGAAAAATAAAGATGAATCGACAAGTTAAAATTTATCTCAATGTTATAAATTTTTCGATTAGCGTTTTTATTTATAGAGCCGTATTAACATGCTATATAAGAGGCTGTTTTGTGTCATCTATAGAGAACAATTTATGTCGATCTATTTAAGTTTCAATCGTTGTCGAAATGAATTTTGAACTCGGTATAAATAAAGATGAACCAGCAAATTAAAACATTTCAATGTTAAGAAATGTTCAATTATAGTGTTTTTTTTACAGACACGTATTAAGAGGATATAAGAGGATGTATTGGGTCTCGTACGGAAAACAGTTAATAGACTGTCGTTTAAAAATGAAATGCCCAAAGGACATCTTTATTATAACCTAGATTCTGATATAATCGTGTGCTAGTTGGATTTAAATCAATGTTGTACCTTATCTAAGCGATAATTAGTATAATACACGTACATTCGATTTATACTCCTAGATATATTGACAATAGGTAAACTTAGTGTAACATATTTTCTCCTGATTTTTTTTTCTTTTTGTTGTTTGTTTTTTTTTCTCATACAAAATTCTATACGACATTATGTTTACACGCACAGGGTGTACCGTGTGAGGGATTTGATAAAACCTTATTATTTTGTTTGTTTCGTTTGTTGTCTTATTTGAACGATAATTCCACTTGCTATTTAGTACTCGGGCTCAAACCATCCATCTTTCGAACAGAAAAATTTACAAATTACCGAGGTTCCAATGGACAAATCTGTCGAGGACTTTTTCTCATTATTATTATTTTTTTTTTCCTCTATCAATAAAATTCAGCTTCAGTGTTGAAAAAAATAGGTCCGTTCTCGTGAGAACCACTGAATATGTTGTAGATGCTCTATTCTTATAATAAAAATATTTAAACACCACTTCTTTTTCCGCAAATAAATCTAACTTAGGACTAATGCGTTTATAGGTACATCTTCTCGTTTGTACGCTGTACAATAGTCTAGGGGGATCACGAACGTAACTGGGCATTTTGTTTAAAAATTATTATTATTGTTTTTTTGTGTCCGAATCGAAGAGTCTTCCAGCTTTTTGAAATTGGGCGCAGTGTTACGAAGAGATATCTAATTGTTATTGGAATTACATGTGTATCATTTTTTCCTCTTCATTTAATTTTTTTTCGTTATCGTTAAACATCGTTTTGATTTTTTTTTCGAACGGGCTTTTATCTCTCTCATCGTTGTGCCATTTCGCCCAATGATAATAGTCACTCAACCTCCGGCGCTCCAAGTTCTCCGTCAGGCTTTGTCGCGACACTCGTCGCTTCCGATGTTCGAGAAAAAAAAAAAAATGAAAGAAAAAAAAATTGTCGAAAGCAACCGCAAAGAGAACTCTATAAAATTATTATTTCGTTTCGAAGCTTCGGTAGGTCAGGGCATTGATGCTGATCAGGAAGACGCTTCCAAACGTTTTGATTGAAGTGGAAGCTCTGTGTTTTTTTTTACGTTCAATGTAATTATTAATCAGTGAATGAAAGATCTTACTGCGGGAGGCGTTCTTGGATTTTTTTTTCGCTTTCGCCGTTCTCGCAACATCGTTCGTTTATGATCAACACCGGTGTCCATGATATGTACAATGATAGAAAAAGGGGTAGTGTGATGTTCAATGATGTCTTTAAAAAATGTCTTCCGTGGCTTTAAAAGGCTAACAAATCTTATCTATCTCGCGTCTCGCCGGAGAGTCACGAGCACGTAAGTCGCGACGACGAATTCGCAAGGTTTCTGCCCGCGAGCGGCGCACCGTCCTCCCACAGTAATCAATCGATCATCGGTTTCTCTTACATTTAATTAATCACCTAGTAGTTCGTATTGTGTTTTCTTTTCATTACTTTATTTTCGTTATTTTTAATTTTTTTTAAATTTATTTCTCGTACTGTTTATAAATGATTCGGTTGTCTCCCTCGTCCTCGCGCTCCCCCCTGCCCGATGCTGTCCCTTTATTGAAATTTCCTTAACGTACATACACTACGTAGAAAGCTTAACTCCTACTCGAAATGGAGGGCTCTAAGGCAATCAGCATACTCAGAATGCTAATCAATTAATCTTCTAGAATTTCATCGTGAACACTGATTGAGATGGAGAGAGACTCGACGAAAATAAAAATGCGGATCGCCACGAGAACTCCACGGGTCGGCTCGGCGCTATCGAACCGCTTCGAAAACTATAACAGTTCGAGAATTTTTATAAATTAGATATAAAGTGAATCTTCGCAATTTTTTTTTTTTTTTTTTTTTTTTTTTTATTTTTCCTTGGGTTATTTTTCCA
>JAPYZD010001199.1:0-30967 GCA_030522725.1 Ichneumoninae sp. B BG-2022a | reverse complement strand
TTGTTCTATAAAAAAATAAAAAATCAACGATTACTTAAAAATCTGAAAAAATTCATACGTATTCAGAAAAATAAACGAATCATTTTCATAAAAAAAAAAAAAGTTTTGTCCCCGGGTAATTTGTTAACCAATTAATTTTTTGATGAATTTGTTAATATCATTTTGCAATTATTATTATGCAAAATTAATCTTCTCAGTACCATTAGTATACATGATTTTTTTCAGATTTTTACACCATCAAGAAGAACTTGCAATTTTTTCTTATTGTTGTCGAACTTATGCGAAGTCAGCGCGCAGCGAAATTCCCTCCTTAAGATACATTTTAAGCACGCAATGAAGTCCGGGCTAGACTTTGATCCCAAGTTCGATCTTAAGTTCCCACTAACATGATGAAATTCGGTTCTCAGCATCGTTGTCGTGTAGCCGCCAAGTGGTTCGCTATCGGCAAAAAGTTCTTCGGACGCGCGTATAGTTAAGACTCGTCGGGGAGTCTTCGCGGCAGTATAAAATAAAGGGCTAACATGCGAGCCCTGCCGGGAAATAAAAAAGGGAAGTCGAAGTAAGCCATGGAAAAAGGAGGATAACTCGGGGAAAAAACGGCTCGCTGGCAGAGCTTTACCCCGAGAGAAAGAATAGCGGGCTCGAAGGGTCGCGTCGCCACCGCGGTGAGGGATGACTGAGCGAGTCGGTTAAACGGGCGTCTTCTTTCATAAATTTCGAGCGAGACTTCGGAGGGGGTTTCTCCTACCGGGTTATACCCGGAGTGGCGCTGCAACGCTCCGCGGGGATAAAGGTTTAGAATAAATCGTTCGGCCCGTTATCCACTCCGACGTCAAGACTTCAAGAGATAGCTTCTCGGCCTCTCCACCTTTCTTCTTTTCTGTTTTTTTTTCTCTCCCTTATTTCGTTCCTCGGGGGGTCGAGCACTCATATTTCAACGAGCCTACTCCATCGACGATTACTTTTCTATTTCGCCGGACTAAAGATCGCTGGCTCCGATTTCAAATTGATATTGATACGTGGAAACGATTTGCTGACTCTCATCGTTTTTCTTGCTTGCTGTTTCAGCTGTACCTGAGCAAAACTCGACAGGCGAATCTCGCGCAGGAGATTCAAGCATCTCTCTCACGAACGGTCAGTCCCAACGCACACCGACAAGGTAAGTTATTTTTTGAAAATGTATTGTAACGAATATCGGGACGAGGATTGACTGAGGGTCGAATTTTAAGACGTTATTTTGAACCTGAGATCGCTTTTGAAATCAAACTTAAGATCAATCTTAAGTTCGAACTTAGGTTTGAATTCTGAACTTACGCTCGAATTTGCATTCAGTTAAGACTTAAGTTCAAACTTAAGCATGAAATCAGGTTCGAACTGAGATTCGATCTTAAGTTCCAACTTAGGATAGATCTGAGTACACTGATTCAAAAATTAAGTTCGAGATATTTCCATAACGTCAAAAAAAGTTTTTAATAAAGTGAAAATAAATCATTGCCACAGATATTTCACAATTATACTCGTCCGTCGTATCACCGGGACGCTCCGCAGCGTCTTCGATCCACAATCCTGCCTCTCGCGACACAAACATTCCAATAACTTTGCGAAACCAATACGATCGCCTTCGTCGAGAATAATATAGCCGTGTAAATTATGCGTGACACAAATAATCCCCGTGCGCAATATAACAAACGTCGAAAATTCATTTTTTTGATTATCAAAACAAACTTTCCAAAATACACAAAAAAAAAAAAAAAGACCCTCCACCATCTCATCAAGGCCAGTGTTCGGAATATCCTCGTTTCCCCAGAGTGGAAACCCGCGACCGCGATCGCCTCGCTTTTCACTCGCGAGCCTTTTCGAGCTCCTCCGCTCGCATTTCCATTTCGTTGAAGCTCCTCCAGCGAAGCATCTAAAGGGCGATTCCCGCTGCCGGACACAAAACCCCGACGTTTCAATTAGAGATTCCTTATTAGTTAGCGATAATAGGCCACCGTTGGAAGTCCGCTATATGCGCGGCTCTTGGATTCGACTGACCGGCCGAAGCCTCTCTCGTCCGAGCCATCGCTGCGCGGTCCACCCTCAGGAATGGGCTTTCCCTATAGGGAAGAGCGGGGCAAAATGGGGCAACGGGGCAAAACGGGGTTTTTGGGCAAAGCTAAATTTTCCAATCATTTTTGGATCGGACAAGGTGGCAAAACTGGGCAGAAAAGCCTGATATATCCGATAGGGCGAATTCGGGCATCCAAAAATTACTGGAAAATGACATTTTGCCCAAAAACCCCGTTGCCCCATTTTGCCCCGCTCTACCCTATACCCTCTCGGAGCTTTCTAGTGCTTACCGTCGGGGTTAGGTACCTCGACCGGGAGGTCTTGTTTGCGTGGGGTCCGGCTCTTACGATATTAAGGGCTGACTAGGCACTCACCACCGAAAACCAGTCGCGCGCCTCTTTCCCCAAGCTGGTTCTCTGTCTCTCGGGCCACATCGCTCCGTTCGAGCCCGTTAAATCCTCCGTCCTTTCCTCTCTGGCGATTCGGCACTAGCTCCATCGCTCTGCGTCCTGCAACCTTCGGCAGCCGGTCTAAGCGTAGCATATGTATATAGTTGGAGCCCTATTTGTATATATGTATACATGTGTATATATCGATGGCCTAATTCTAGAAGGGCGTAAAGGCTGTCTATGAGGATGGTTCATACGCCCTTCTGGCGCTGGAGGATCGATAGGCATGTATATATTTATCTATGTATTCTATCCTAAGGCTACAGGGAGAGCGTGGTGGGATGTTTGGGCTGCACAGGTCGAGGGTTAGAAGGTGCTGGGTGAAAGCCGCAGGGTGCGGTACCGCCACGACTGACCTGTCGGCGTCGTTAGGTCGATTGATTTTACCGCCTTGCGAGCGTTCGCGCACCGGTGCAGCGGCGAGACGATGAGCTTCGAGGGAAATCGAGCGGTATCAGTTAAATGGGCGAAATCTCATTGTGAAATTTGTTTAGCGATTAGGGTGAACATTTTTTTGGGTAATATTTGGGATCTTAAGGATCTGATAAGTATCTTTTGGTGTACCTTATCGGGGCTTGTAAGAGACGCAAAATTGTTGAGGTTGAAATTTTGGAGGCTAAAATTTTGAAGACCGAAATTTTAGAGGCAAACATTTTGAAGGCTGGAATTTGAGAGACTAACATTTTTTAGTCTATAATTTTAGGGGTAAAAATTTTGGAGCCTGAAGTTTCGAAGTCTAAAGTTTTGGGGACTGAAATTTTGTAGGCTAATTTTTAATTTTTAATTTTCAAAATGTATACAAATGGAGTTTCTTTTCATAAGATAGAAAAGACATTGAGGTGATACGAAAGACACTCAGTCATTGCTGGAAAACGGTATTCATTTTTTTAGGCATTTTCAGCGCTCAAGCCATAACAACTTGCTGATTTTTATATAATAACAACTTGCTGATTTTTATATATTTCGACTTTGGTGCAGGGAAATAAATTATAAGGACAAATGTTTTTAAACAATTAAGCCTGTTTACGCGAATGCATTCAGAGTACAATTTTTTTAGATTATCCACTGGTAGTGGCTCTCCGTTCCACCGCGAAAAGAGGATGAAGCAGATCGTCACAGCTTCTGCTTCGGGGTTTTCGGGGTGATGGCGGTTCGAAAGTGGCGAAGCGAAAGGGATAGGCGAAGCAAAGGGTGGAAGACGGTGGTCGACTGTCGCAGCAGTCGCCTGTGGCTAGCCGCAAAACGATCCTCTCGCATTTCGAGGCTGCGCTACATACATGGCCCTGCCATCTCGCCACTGTACCGAAAGCGCAGTGTGACAACTGTTCTCTCACTATGGCTCATTGTTGACGAGGGTGAGAGTGCACCGGTGTGATAGCGGGGAAGCGAAGGCGAAGATGCGGTGAAAACGCTTGTGGGTGTTAGACCAAGCCCGATATGAGGAAAAGCCGAGAACTCGTGACATATTGTATTGTCAGATAGCGGGGACGACTAATTCATAATCGTGATTGCACCAGCGGTGGAATCGGCTTTTGTCAAGGCCAATGAAACATTATGTTGCCAACATTTTTATATTTTATTTATTTCACTTCTTAAGATTTCAAAAGCTTATAAACCAGTTCTTTTCTTTTATACCATCTTCGATTTTTTGTCGATGAAATTTTTCACAAATTTCGGGAATATTACGATATCCAAAAGAAAGTTTTTTTTCATCAGAATTTAATGGAATATCAAAAACATGAATTCATTAATTTTATTCTTCGAAATCAATCGAAGCGCGTCGCTGTCGTCGACCGGCTGTGAAATATCTGAATAATCTGTTCGATTAATTCAATCGAGAGGTTAAAAATTGATTTTCCAGTTTGAGCACTCTAGGTTAAAAAATATGAAGAGCCCTCTGTATGAAACGCGGATAAAGGGTGAAAGGGGAGAGGATAACAGTATATACATATATATATACATAAAGATATATACACATACATTTCGAATGTAATTTCGCGGGAGAGTGGAGCGCGAACGAGCCGAAATAAAACAGTGATATCGAGGCGTTTCACGCACGAGCGAGAACGTTTAGCAGATTCAACGTGCGTGCCGGCACTCTCTACCGTCGGCAGTCATCCCTTTGTCCTATATATACTTTTGCTACACCATTCGGGTGCGTGCACGGAGCTCTTTCTCTTCGCTCTCACGGCTCTCTTTATCTCGCTCGGTTCTCCCCCTCGTTGAAAAATACTGCCGGTCTCGCTGACACCTGTAGCTTCAACGGCAGGGCTCGAACCGCTATCGTTCTACGTACGTTGCATAACGCACGAAGGAAGGTCTTGGAATCGGTGCGAGAAATATGTTTTGAAGAATCATGTGAAAAATGTGCCAAAAAAAAGGAAAAAAAATCTTAAAACATTCATAAACCCCTCAAAGTGTAGTTTCTTCGATGGGCAAAAAAAAAATCGAGAAATTGATTTCAAAAATCCCGACCATTTTCGATTCAGAGAAGCCAGCTCGGTTCCGCTTCCCGACAAAAAGTCCCCACCGCATGAGAAGGCTTAAAGTTAATTTAAAAGTTACACTGAGCGCAAGACATAAAGAAAGGTCCTGGAATCGGTGCGGGAAATATGTTTCGAACAATCATGTAAGAAGTTCTAATAAAATCCTAAAAAAAATCACAAACCCCTCAAAGTTTGGTTTTCCCGAAGACCAAAAAAATCAAGAAATTGATTCCAAAAATGCCGACCATATTCGCAACTGAGAGAAGGCAGCGCGTTTCCGAGCAAAAAGTCCCCTCGGCATGAAAAGGCTTAAAGTTAATTTTACAATCGCAGTAAAAGGGACGGCCGAGGGTGGTCACTGAGAGCAAGATATAAAGATCCGTACCGAGAGTCCCGCGAGGACGCGCTGCGGAAAGCCGTTGGCTCCACAAGTGGCGGACTTTACGGGACTTAAGATTAATCCCCATAATTACCCGATATCCCTTCCACCTTCGGCGAGCCAGAGGCCAGAGCGTAACAACCTCTCGCTCTCCCATCGCCCTCCCGTCCCCGGACCTCGCCTTTATTTCGTTTTTACACGGGTCGTGAGCACTTCGTGGGTTACCGCAGCTCTCCCTCGCGCTCGGAGCGAAAGGTCTCCTGTCTTCCACCGTGGCCGAGCCATAAAGATATTTATCAGGTGACAAGCCCGCGGTCATTCTTTACGAGCGCGTGCCGCGGCACAACCTTCGCGTCCGGCGAGCCGAGGATTAACTCGACGACCCTCCGTTCCATCAACATTTTTATTCCCTCCTCTCGGTGCGGCCCCCGGTCAGCCTAATTCGAAATCAGTCGCCAATCGGTACGACGCAGTCCGACTGAATCGTACCAAATTAAGTTCGTCGCACTGTACTTCCTACCGAGCGCTCTCCGGTCCACTGGGAAGAGAGGGCGAAGCAGATCGTCGCAGGTGCTGCTTCTAGGTTTTCGGGAGGGTAGAATTTGTGGAGGGTAGAATTTAGGAGACTCAAATTTTGGACAAGCTCGCGGTCATTTGTTACGAGCGCGTGCCGCGACGCAACCTTCGCATTCACGTCCGGCCTCGGGTCAGCCTAATTCGAAATCAGTCGCCATTTGGTACGTCGCATTCGAACGCCACTATCCAAAGCGTCCCAAACGCAGGCGTCGGATAATTAGTAAGTACTCCCTGGTCGAGTCTCATAGCGGCGTGGGACGCTGGACGGAGCGGAAATGAGGATGAAGGCGCGGGGCGAGCGTCGATATCGGAGTCCGAAATCGGTCGGCACCGGCTTGGGTCTTCCGGCCGAGCCGTTCGGCCAGCGTACACCACACCGGACAATAAGAATCGATATCTTAATTAGCGAGGGAGTTACCCGACGAGTCGTTGCGAATCCTCCTGGAAGAGCTCGCCTCTGCGGAAAGCTCTCGCCGTTCACCGCGTCGAATTCTCTTCGCCCTCGCCGCTGCGGAGACCGGCGCTGGCCGGCGGTCGGCCGGCGAATGGCCAGCGCCGGGAAAGGATCTCGAGGGAGATCCTCGAAGGTGGTTCGGAGGCCGCCGCTGGACCATCGGGCAGTCTGTGTGCGCGCACACACACCGACCCGGGCTGTGGAACGAGATCCGGACCGGGAACCGAGGACCGGCACGGATGCTCGACCGGAAGCTCGAGTCTGCGGAGAGCCCTCCGGACCCCGGCGAGCGTCCCACCGGAAACGCTATTCACGCCATCCACCACTACCGAGCCGCACCAGAAACCCCTCTCTTATTTTTCAACCCTCGCTCGTGTATCTCGATCGTCTCGCGTCCTCGTCGTTCGCACGGTATTTTACACACTGCGTTAAACTAACCCATTCCACAACCGGCGTATACGTCACGTCTTTCCCTCGACGACTCTCGTTCCGCCTCGTCACCGATACGGCTCTGAATAAACAATGCATACCGGCTCGCGGCACGGCCGCGTCGGCCTTTCCGCATCCCTCCAACCAGGCTAAAAAAAGAAGAAAAAAAAGTTTCGTCGATGCTACGAAATATTGAAATTCATCTGTTTTTTTTTTTGAGGGAACAATGACCTGTCTTCCTCTCCTGCTCGTTTCGAGTGCGAGCATTAGAACATGGGAGCGCGAGGATTATTTCGAATGGGAGCTTTTGCTCGGTTGGCTAATTAGCGAGAGCCGCGTGGGGAATCCGGGTCCGAATATGAATGAGATATATAATCCGGTTGAGTGTCCGAGCGGTCACGTACCGCGAAATGAGGGATTTTGCTTGTGTCCGTCGCTCTCTTCAGAATCGGCGATGGGATTGGAAGGCTTCTGTATCGAGCGGTTAATTTTCATTGCATCTTCCTCGTCCCAACAAATAACCCACCCCACAAGCCTAAGCTCTGTGGTATTTACTTATCGAGTTACGCAGATAAGGTGAATAAGACGGTTAGTTATGGAATGTGCAGAGGCTGCGGTTGCGTTAGAGAAATGTTATTTTCTTACGTCACGAACTTTGTGACCGAAAGGTTAAGTGATGAGTAGTTTCACACGGAGAGGGCAAAAGCGGTCAATAGGGCTGGCCTACACAGTAACAAAGATATGCTCATCTAAGACACTTTTTTGTCCATAAAAGTACATCATTATTTTGTTGTTATGGACGGAGTCTCGCTGCACGCTGACTTCGCATAAGTTCGACAACAATAAGAGAAAATTGCAAGTACTTCTTGATGTTGTAACAATCTGAAAAAAATCATGTATACTAAAGGTACTGAGAAGATTAATTTTGCATAACAATAATTGAAAAATGTTATTATATAATTTTTTCAGATTTTTAAGTAATCTTTGATTTTTGTTCTATAAACAAAAAATAAAAAATCAACGATTACTTAAAAATCTGAAAAAATTCATACGTATTCAGAAAAATAAACGAATCATGTTCATAAAAAAAAACAGTTTTGTTGCCGGGTAATTTGTTAACCAATTAATTTTTATGCAAAATTAATCTTCTCAGTACCTTTAGTATACATTATAGATTTTTACACCATCAAGAAGTACTTGCAATTTTCTCTTATTGTTGTCGAACTTATGCGAAGTCAGCGCGCAGCGAGACTCCCTCCTTAATTTTACAAACAATATTCGTAAATAGACAAGATTTTTATTTTCTTTTGTAAAAGTGGTCAATGTGGTCCGGTTCATATTCACCCCTTTCACCCGACAAAAAAAATCAACAATCTTTGAGTGTACCGACCGCTCGCTGTTCCCGATGCTAAGACGAAGCAGTTGCATTTTCTTATCGACCACTTCGCAGTCGGTGATCGATCGAAGTCAATTTGTATCTCGCTTTGAGGGTAAAGGCTTCGTTAACTTGGATTATTATTTCGGGCAGTTTATATATAGAGAGTGATTTCACGTCTCGGAAAGCTCAATCGAGGCCCAGAACGAAGACAGGACAGGAGAACTCAATTTCAACGAGGGTGTATTTGCTCCAGCTTCGCACGGGCGTTTATGTCTCTCTCTGGCTCTCGGGTCGAGCGGGATGCTCCGCGCACTCTGCTGACCTCTCGTTAATCACCAAAGGCCTTGGCTTCGGACCCTGGCGAGAGAAAGCTCGGTCCTTCGTGACGAACGGCAACCTCGCACCAAGCTGTGTAGTTGACCGCAGACACTGAATTCGCACCGGATCGCGTCTTTGCGGACAGGTCCTTAGATTCCCGAGTCGATCCGGCGCAACCGACGCGGCCACGCGAGAGTTTGACCCTTTGATACACCAATTAATTCTAGCCCGTCTGAAATTTCTCTCTCGACTCGGTATTACGACCAGCTTGTTGCTTTTTTTCATTTGTGACCACATAGAGAACAACAACTGCAGTGTGCAACTCTCGAACGGTTCGAATATTAAGGGGATGTTGTAGAAAAAAATTCACAAAAAATGCATCCAACGACCTCACAGTCTATTTTCCTCGATGGGGCAGAAAAAAAATCGATGACAATTATTCATGCATCCGTACCGTTATTATCGGTACCCGCAAGTAACTATTTATTTGGTGTGAATAAATATGTATTTGATTTAACCGAATATTTATTTAAACCAAATAGATATTTATTTGCGAGGCGCCCGACAAATAAATTATATTTCTGTGTGTAAAGTCACTCATACCAAGTCAAAATTTTGCGAATATTTTACATATTACGACTGTTATCACTGTTAAAAATATTATACGTTTATACACTGCACCAACACAAAATAAATATTGTGTTGGTGCAGCTAAAAGATTGGTTCATTCAACAATTTTCTCGACGATTTCACCAAAATATTTTTGACAAATTAAAATATTTTGTTCAACCGACAAGATATTTAATTTGAACGTCACTGCCCGAATGTTTAGTTGAGTCAACAGCACTTTTTTATCAGTGTATTATACATTTAAAATATTATACGTACGGGAGAGCGGGCAAAATGGGGCAACGGGGCAGAACGGGGTTTTTGGGTAAAACTAAATTTTCCAATCATTTTTGGATCGGACAAGGTGGCAAACCTGGGCAGAAAAGCTTGACGTATCCGATAGGGCGAATTCGGGCATCCAAAAAGTATTGGAAAATGACGTTTTGCCCCGTTGCCCGATTTTGCCCCGCTCTACCCTACACTGAGAAAAAATGACATAGTAAATACAACAATACTGACTTTTTACCATAAAAATAGTTCCCAGGGGGAACGTTTACATTTTATAGTTACGGCAGTGACAAAAAATCACGGTTACAACTATAATTATATTTAACCAATTGAATATATACTATCAAAAACTATCTATATAGACGTTCCACCTGGGAACTATTGGTATAGTCTCAGTGTAGTTCTCAAAGAAATCGTCGATAGCGATGATAGATCAGGATATCCGACACCGAAAGTGGAAGGGTATCGTAACGCCGGCGGCGAAAATCAAATCGAATCGTGTGCAAGCCCAAGGAGACGCTACCGTGCAGGATCGCGCCAGCTCTCGCTCGGCTACCCAAACGACTACGTATAAGCTCCGCTTGCCTCGCGTCGATTTCACGCTGGGCTGAAGCTCCTCGCATCTATGTACGCCGATCTTGCCTCGAGCAAACGTACGGGCTGTATGGGTGTGTGTGTATAGATCTCGCGGGCGCGGAGAAGCGCGGACTCCGCGCCCGGCGGGCTTGTGTACGCTTCCTAATCGCTGTATTAACCGGATTCGTCGACCAGAGCGAGCGAGCGAGAGAGCTCTCACTGTTATTGGCAAATTAGGACTGATTCGACTCGGTAAACCGAGACTGGCTCTCGCTTGAGCAGCTCGACGCCGTCTGTAGTTGCGGCACTCGCCGGTTTCATCCCTATTCGGCTATTCCCGTCAAGGAGACGAGAGAGTTTTGTCCGAATGAAAATTCAGGCACTTCAGATTGTTTATAACAAGGCTATAACGAAGTGAAAACAGTTGGCATTTTTTTCTTTTTTTCGTAAACGGGCAGTCTGGTCGTACAAAAAATTAAAGCGATGTTTTACTGATACAAAAAAATACGGTCGAATCGACTACAGGTTTGAGGAGGGACGTTCAAATAAGTCTTTTGTTAGTACGGCTAAAATATTTTTGAGGCATCTAAATATTTTCAGTCACTTTTAGATTGTTTCTAACAGGGCTGTAACGAAATGAAAATAGTTGAGCTTTTTTCATAAACGGATAATCTGTTCGTACAAAAAATAATGTGGTGTTAACGCTTACATAAAATGACAATTTATTTTTTTTTCCCGAATACGCTAAAAAAAGACCCTATTTCATGTCTGCGACGGGGGTGGAAAGTGGCCGATTCTTTACCGGCGGGAAAAATGAACTTTTCCTCCCGCTAAATTACTTTTCCTTCGGCTCGTCAAGACTCGGCCAATTTCCATGCCCGTTCCAGGCATAGAAATATAGCCACATTTTCTCTTTCTATACGACCTTTGGTTCTAAAACGAGAGGTTTCATGCTTTTCCTTGCGGGAAGCCTCAACGCCCGAGGAATTTTCCTGCGCCGTGGAAATATATCTCCCGGTTTATATTCCCTGAGAATTAAGCCAGTAGATACGGACGCGAGCGGGTCAGACGCGAGGGACTCGGCACCGCGGCGCATATCGTTTGTTGGTTTTGCGGTCTACCGTTAACGCTGCACTTCGTGTTATACCCCTTTCGTGGAAACTCCTCCATAGTATCTTCAGCCCGTATCTCCTATGGGAAAATTTCGTGGTTTTGATTTTCACTACGGCTTTCCGCAAGCCCTTGAGATCGTGTGAGAGCTCGCAGATTTTGCCAGTCGTCGACTGTCAGACTGCCCGGTCCAGTAACGATTCACGGTGAAAAAAAAATCTGAAAAAATTCATGGGGGTTCCTTGAAGTGTCCTTTCTTCGATGGCGGAGAAATTTATTACTGACATCCGTATTGTTGTTAGAGCCGAAGGGGCGGAAGTCGGCTCGATGTTTCGAGCTGCTATCAAAAAAATTCGCCCGCCGTCGGCTTATTGCTCTTTTCTTATTCTTTTTTTCTGTACTCCATCACTTTTATTGTCGCTGGAGTTGATTGTGTATACGAAAGCTCCCGAGTACTAAAGAACCGCGGGGGTTCCCCGAGAGTCGGCGCGAGGTGACGTAATTATACCGAGAGATTAATACGAGCCTCGAGGTTTTCGGTAACCGCCAGTGGCTCACAGTGCTTTTATCTCGTGGCCGAATCCTCTCCTGGTATCCTCCACGGTGAGCCCACCTCTGGCCCGGAAAGTAATTCGAGGACGACATCAGCAGCAGCAGCAGCGGCAGGGAGACCCGTTTTAAATATTACTTATTCCCGGGAAACTTGGATTTGCTCTGCTCCGCTCTGGCCTCTCGCCCCGGGCGATCGTCCGACTTGCAGCCAAGTTTCCGAACGAGAAGGTGAAAGGCAGGGGACGAGAGGAGACTCGATAAATTAACCACGAAAGCGACCTTATCCACTTGCTCTACGCGATATACCGGCCGAATTCAACGAATTATTTTTCGACCCACGAATTCTAATTCGATCTCTTTGCAAGTTGCGCATCGGCAACTTTATTGGCATCGCCCACTAATTTTTTCCTCATCCAAATTTACTTGATTCAAACAAATTAAATCAATCTCAACCAAAGCCTTCGTCCAGCTATTATTATCTTACATTATTTTTATTTTATACAACACGATAGACATTTTTTTGTCCTTGCGTTGGATCCATTGCAAATTGGTCTAGACTTAGTCGGAACAAATTTTTATATTTTATATTTCATATTTTATCAAGCATGATTTCTGAAAGGATTTTCGCGCCGCCCACCGCCGTTCCTGGTGTTAAAAGAGAAAAAGCCGGGTAGGCGTCGAGCTTTCGGTTTCCCCCGTCTCGGCCCCCTTCGGGTCGCTCGGTGAGAAAAGCTCCGGCGGAGATTCTCTCGCCTCTCCGCCGGTTCCATCGCCGGGAGTTTCAGACCGTTTTCAAGAGGAGAACTGCGGCGTACCGCGGCACACTATTCAACCCCCTTCGCGCCCGCACTCTCGGCTCCTTTCTTTTCGCCAAGTCCAAGAAGAGAGGAAGGAAGAAGGGAGAAAATACCGGCGGGTGGGTGGGGCGCACACGGGCGTTCTCTACCCGCGAGACAATGATATCGCGAGAGAAGAGGGCTCCCCGGCTCCGCAGCCGCTTTACAACTCCCGACGGGCCGCAGCCCACCGCTAGACACTCCCGCATCCAGAACCACCACCGTCGGCAGCCCTCATTCCTCCGTCTGTGATGCTCTGCTCCCGAGAACCCCGCGTATATACCGTCCCAACCAGCACCGCGCTTTACCCGCGCGAAATTAATATCATAAATAATATCGTAAAAATACAGCCTCCTAGGGGCTGCAAAGTATACCGCCGTCTTCCCACGAATACGACAAAGTCTCCGGCCAGGAACGGAAAAAAATAAGGAAGAACACTTTTTTCTTTTATTTTGTGTGAAATTTGTGAAAGGGTTATTCTTGTGTCGGAGTACAGTAGAACCCCAATTAACCGGAATATTCGCGACCGAAGAGTCCCCGGATAATCGAAATCCCGGTTAATCCGCACTCGACAGTGAATGTAGATGAGTCAATAATGGCTAATGATGCAACTTTATTTTGACCAGTTACAATGACATTTGGTGCAACTTGCACTTAATTGTTAAATGATGTGAACGGGAATGTAAAGCTTTGGATTTTTTTTTTCACGCTTTTTTTTGGAAGCGTGTGACAAATGTAGGACAAATGTACAGTGCTGTACGAAGCACTGTACATTTGTCATTAAATTTAGCAAAAATCGATCTAAGCGTTTAAATTTTATAAGATGTTGAAATTGAAGTAAAAAAAAAATTGTTTTCGGGTTTCGTGTTCGTTAGGCGCAATCTAGTCGAAGAGTCTTCGAGTTACGACCCCCCCCCCCTCCTCGACCGTAGTTGCGCGCACGTTTCCATAGTTTACGGCGCAAACCCTTCTCGTCTTCGGCGTATAATACGGTAGAGCCTCGTCGACTTTACGCCTCTCGACGAATGGCAATATAATCACCCTGATGGCACAAAGCAACGACGTCTACAACAGCCGGCGGCGCGTACGAGGCTGCTCTCATGCCGCCGTTACTACTGTGCGCGGAGGGTGGTTGAAAATAGGGTCGACTGTTGCACCTCTGTCGCGTTCCGGCATCAAATACTACTGCCTGATGATACAGAGGCAAGATATGACGCGTCGTGCGTCATAGACGCGAGCGTGAAACAGCTAATTCGAGCCTCATTGTCGGTAACTCGGCACCCCCTCGCACGTTACGCGGGAGGGTAGGCGGAAACGAGCGGGCGAACTCGTGAAGCCAACAGGTAGTAGGTACGGCAGTTACAGAACAGCCAAAAGCCACAAAGTTTCGTATGGTATTATACCGTGCTATTATGATTACGGGATTATCGTTCGGGCAATAATTTTTGTCTTTTGATGATTTTTTATATGTAGACTTGAAACTGACTTTTGTAGAATTTGGCGAACCATTTCCGTTTGCATCCAGATACAAGCTCATGATTATGGGATTATCGTTCGGGCAGTAATTTTTGTCTCTCAATGATTTTTTATATGTACACTTGAAACTGATTTTCATAGAATTTGACAAACCATTTCCGTTTGCATCCATCTACAAGCTCATGAATATGAAATTGTCGTTTAAGCAATAATTTTTGTCGTTTGATGATTTTTTATATGTAGACTTGAAACTGACTTTTGTAGAATTTGACGAACTATATCCGTTCGCATCCACCTACAAGCTCATGATCTCTCATTAAGTTTTTGGTCGAGTGCCAGCTTGAGAGTGAGCGAAGGGGATTCCTTCGCTCTTCACGGGGCGATCTCTACTCGGGATAACCGGATTCTCAAAGGGGTTTTATAGTCATTGGAAGCTCGGAGGAAACGAAGACCGGGGCCAAAAGCCGGTGTGCCCGCTCCGATGCCAAGAGTTTTCCGAGGCCTCGAGAGCTTCGACGAGCTTCTTTGGAGTCCTCCCGCTGGGTCTCCTCTCGCTCCGGAGCGCGACAGAGCTTAAAAGTGAGCGAGACGAGGGGAAAGGGGTTTACACCCGAGGCTGCCACTTAATGGAATTAAAAGTATGCTCGAGGAGATAGAAAGATCTTTTCTCTCGGTAGACGTTTATCTCGGTGAGTAAGCTTCGTCCGTAACCAACCCGTCTCATCTTCCCCGTTCGCTTTACCGTCCCGCCAAGCTGCCACAAACTCTTGCAACATTTACCGACCGAGCGATCCCCCGCAAACCTCGATCCCCTCCTCGTCCAGCCTTCGTTACAATTTAATTTTAATCGCGAGCCCGCGTAAATATGATTTTGCACGTAGAAGAGAGAGGAAAAAAAGGAAGAATTTTATTCCATCACCGGGCATTGGATTCGACGAGAAAAGCTTCCACGGAAGCTCTCCCTCTATAGAGGGAAAATTTCTACCCCAGCACTCTGAATATGTAGTTCCATGGCTGAATAACCGCATCGTCGTTATCACCGCACTTCCTGTTTCGTACGAGCTGTATGGCTCTCGCGTGCACACAGGAGGGAGGTGGACAGTGAGACAGTAACGTTCCCGGTAAAACGGGGGGGGAGACACCGAGGCAGGGTAAAACATACGAATATCTGGGTAAATGGGTCAGAAACTATGATCTTGAGCGAGTGGTTTCCAAGCGATGTAACATCGTTCCAAGCCAAATTGGGACCTGAAATCCCAGCCAAATGGGGCTCTCGGCGGACGTACGGTAATAACGGTAATGGTCACGGTGCAAAGATCGAGGATTAACCCGTTTCGTGCGGCGGAGTTTTGTTTTTTTTCGTGGAAAATCTGCTATCTTTCTTTTTTAGCTACAGCCGTGAAGATTTTTTTTATAAATTTGTTTCTCCGTCACCGAGGGAACCTCACTGCATATGAGTAATGTTAGTTAATATTACATATGAGTAATGTTAGCAAATGTCAAGTTCCAGTATATTAAATTTACAATTTATTTTTACAGTGTGCACTATAATTTCACGGTCAATAATAAATTTTCAGATTAATGATTCTTGATTGATTCGACCATAAATCTGTCGACTTTGGATTTATTTATTTAATTCAAATTGCCGGAAACCTTGCTTGAATTTTGGCTGACGTGATCTGTGCATTGTGTGTAACGTGTAAAAAAAATTGCATTGTATCTAACAATCAAGTTCGTGCTCGTGCTGTCTGATGTTTCGTCTAAGCATTTTTTCAGATTTGCCTTTTTCACCTCATTTTTATAATACATTTAGACATTGGATGCTTCAAAACAATACGCAATATTTCTTCGCAAATTCACAAGAAGAAAAAAAAACACCTACACGCAGGTCCTCCGGTTATCCTCGAGTTACGACAGAACGTGCCGGTATACATCGAAAAAAAAGACCGATAGGCGAAGAGATTGAACTCGCCAGCGGCTTGGCGCAAGGAAAGCTGGATGTTTTATTTTAAACCCGGGCCGGGCGCGGCACGTTGCCGCTGTCGTGCCTCCGAGTCCTCGAGGGACTTTAGTGACGTCGTAAAACCCGAGTACATAAACGAACTTAGTCAATAACCGACGGGCGAGAGCCCGTTCTGGCTTTTCCTGCTGTACACTCGCCAGCGCATATTAAGGCAGAAAAGGGAATTTACCAGTCTTTTTCATGGCGGATAGAGTTACGGGTCATTAAAAGGAAGAAACGGAAGAGAAAAAAAAATACAAGGAAGCACGAGCTTGGTATAAAAATAAATAAAAGCATCGGTACCTGCGGTAGAGAACATAAAAAAATGTACCACAGGTACACGATTTTTTTACCACGGTACGACTATACTGCGTGTGGAACGCCGAAAATATTCTCTTACCAATATCGGATCATCCGAAGAAGCGAGAGTTCTTGTGGTCGGTGGAGGATCGTCAGTTAACTCTCTCCCACCGTCGACTATGCGCAGTCTGTCAGGAGGTCACGTTGAAAATTTGATGCGGATGGCGTGTGGAATTTGGCGCTCAGTTACATATCTCGTGCGGCAGGGCGATAGCGTTGCCAATCCTATCCGGGGCGTCTATCCTTCCGACGGACGATTAACACGACGTAGAATTTCGCGGAGCTATTCGTGGCTCGCGGTGCGGCTGAGGCGGTGATATAGTTTTCGGTCTCCCGACCTTCCACTCTTCCTGCGGGGCTCCGAGTCTCGTTCCTCGGTCCTCTCTTCGGCCGGTGTCTGTCCCCGGTTGAGGAAGACCGTAGAGCGCGGGAGGATTCACGGGAAGATAACCGTTCGCGCGTAGAACGGGATGAATAATGAAGTAACTAGCGCCTTCGGCCGGAAAGTCGGTTTCTCTCGCTCCGGCCCGGCCTCCCGTTCCGTTTTCCCTCCCCGCCCGTCCGCCGCGACCGGAGGGACGAGATTAGTCATGAGTTATGGCGTTAAGATCACATCTAATTGTATCAGTCCAACCGCGTTACTATCTATCTATCCATCTGCGTGAGCCTCGAGCTAGAACGGACCGCCAAGACGGGCCGACTACGACGATGCTCCCGGCTAACTTGCTCGCACCACCCGTTCTCTGTATATGTATATAGTCATGAGGGTGTATGTAGATGGGATGGTTGCGAACCTGAACCACCCCCCTCCCCCCTCTCCCCAGGAAGACCGTCTCTTACGCGCCATTGACCGGGACCTTAAACCGCGCCGCAGAGACTACGATTTCCCCTCCACCGTCCGAAGCTTCTGTGTGCTTCGCGATTTGCTTAATCTCTCTCTATCCTCCGACCGACTCTCCGGTTAACATTCTGGGATCTCCGGCGGTCCTGAAACACCCACGAAATAGCTACTTTCGGAGCGAGATACAATCCTTTCGATACGAGCTTACACGGTAGTGAAAATCTGTTGAAAAAAAGAATTGATGCGGTGAAATGGGCGAGGGAGACTTTTTTGGTTTTTAACTGTGAGATAAGAACGAAAGGAATGGGCGAATAAAAAAATGCACTGCAACACTTTCCAGGAAACGTAACGAGGGTTCGATATACTTCATTCCACGGAAATTTTCACTACGGTCTCGTCAAAGTCAGAACGTTCACGAGCCCCGCAATAATCTTCTCGAGCCTCTCGTCCGCTGTTCATCCTAGCCTCTACACATAATACGCGTGGGTGTGGTTTTCGGTATTGTTTCCGTGCAGTTAAGTCCCTTGTTTGACGTACCGGGTGTTCCCGTTCACCTTCCCATAGATTACAAATCAAGCGCGTCGTTCTGAGAACGCTAAGTGCCGACTTAAATGGCGATTCGTGATTACCGTCAGGTAAAAGCGGCTCCGATTGGTCAGACAAACTTTTTTTTTACTTTTTACTGGCTCCGCGAAGGGACTATCGGATTTCCCGTCACCCAGCACGTGTTCCTAGACGTTATATCAGTAAGTTTGAGCGTGCGAAGGTGTCCCAGAACCGGGTTAGAGAGAATTTCAGGTCGATCCGCGTCGGGCTAGGCGACAGTGGAGAGCATTAGAGGCTCGGGGATGATCACTGAGCGCACGGCGCTAATCAAGACGTATGATTATAGGCCCCAGAGCACCCTCGGCGAGAAACCAGGAGTCACCCATACCCCCTTAACCCAAACCCCTCCTCGCATCGCACGACGAAGCATCTCCTCCCTTGCCCTGGCAACCAACTCGTTCGCATTGTCGTGTCCTACAGCTATTCCCTACTTCAATTCCATCGCGGACGATTACAAGCTCGGTGGTTTTTGGTCCCCGGGCACCTCGGTCCTTCTACATGGAAAACCTCAAGATCGAATCCCCGCGCCAATGGGAGAAACAAATCCTCCAGATGTTAATTACAAAAAATATAGGATTACAATGACTTTTAGATATACATGGGTTGCATTTTAAGACGATAGCTTGTGCTCAAGTTCGCTCTCGTGATCGAACTTGTCTTACCTATCTTAAGTTCGAACTTGATCTCGAGCTTAAGTTTGATCGTCAGTTCGAACTCAAGCTTGAACTCAAATTCGAAACTTTGATCTTGAGAACAATTGTTTTCCTCAATGACATGATCTGCGATTGTGAAGACGGGTGTGGAAAACGATACGTGGAGGACAACAAGTATATTCTTTTGGGTATCTTCTTATCGCATCTTATTAGTTTGAACTTAAGATAGATCTTAAATTCGGTAGGGTCGAATTTGAGTTTGGGACAAACTTCGATCTTAAGTTCAAATTAACGTCTCAAAATTCGAACCTAAGTATATTACAATATATCACAAAAAAAATGTAGATTAAAAGGGCTGAAGGACTCTAGTCGATAGTCCTTTGCCAAAGTGTATTATCAACATAGGAATAAAACTGATATAAGGAAACACTTGTACAAAAATTGTTAAGCACTGGCAATAAATCTCTTTTACTACTATAGATTAAAAATTAATCGTAGTAGCTGACGAGAGGCCGGAAATAGGTTGGTTAAATTTACCAAGCGTGGCGGAAGTGACTACCTGAGCATACCCCAAGCGCCCCCCCTTCAATGTATATACTATTTGAGGTTGCGTTAAGCAAGTTAGCACGACCCTTAACGCGTATCGCGTTAAATTATGCTCAGTGTTGAAAACGCGGGTGTGCTTCGGCACACATACGATACGGGCTAGCGTAGCTGGGTCGGATTCACACACGAGGGGAACACGGTAGAGGATCGTTGTTGGTAGGCCGCAAAATCGGCTCGGGAAATCTCGCCGAGTTTTGCACTCGATAATGTCTTCCGAGCGAAAGTATCTTCCAAAATCGGAGACACAGAATTTTCATTGATGTCTTACGGGATAACAGAGTAGACGCAGACGGACCCGTCTTTGATTTCGTTGGATTCGACATTGGCCAAAGGCTTCGTTAATCTTGCGAGAGCGTCGAAGCGTCGAATTCGCAATCCGTGCAATAAGGAACTTGCGCCACGGGCGATAGGAAGTCGGGAGAGAGCGCACCCTCGGACCTCCGAGGGATGGGATAGGTTAAGGGTCAAAAGCTCGGCTGGCCTAGGAAGGTCAATTTCGTGGTACGCGACCAAAGACGAAGGCTCTAGGCAACCTTTCCGTCTATCTGTTTGGAGCTTGATGGAAAATCACTCTCCCGCATTCTATCTCTGTGCGAAACGCTTGTTATTATTAACCTTTGAAGACCGGACATGCTCCAGCGACTCCGTCTTCATTGTTAGGCATTACTTCGCCGGAAATTAATCGAATTAATTAATTTCACGAGTCTAAACGCGTGAAAAATAATCTGTTCTACTATTGACTTATGGTACATTATGTGGATCTGCCTAAAGCTGCCTAATTCGTTACTCCCGGTCGAAAATTGAGTGTTTCAAAACCGGAAGTGACATAATTCCTGTACGACGTCACTTCCGATCAAAACATGAGATTTTTGGACTGGAAGCGACTTATTTCCAGTAAGACGTCACTTCCGGTTGAGAAATGAGATTTTCAAACTGAAAGTGACGGATTTCCGGTAAATCTCCGAAAATCTCAATTTCCGGTTTCTATAGTTCATATCGAAGGCTCGAAGCGTCCAAGTCACAACAATCTACCGATAGCCTATAGTCCATACCCTATAGTCCATACCCTATAGTCCATACCCCTTACTTGGTCCTCCCTGACTAGTAGGGTAAACGTGGTGAATATGGACCACCTCGATTAACACGTAAATCAATGATACATGGACCGGTCCATATTCCCGACTTTTACCCTATGGGTCTCAATTTACAATCAACAAGAACTACATCGAAACTGAATACAGCCAATGAACAGAAAAATCAAAAAACGAAAGAAAAAAAAAATCTATTCGCGACGCCGTCGAGCATTGCCATCGAGAAACCGTGCTCGGGTGTTCCCGGCGTTGAACTGCCTGCATAAATAAGGCGAGAGCTGGGAAATTTGCAATTATGAATCGGGACTAGAAATACACGGCTGCTTTTCTCCGCGGCGTCAAGGCCTGGGCTGCGAGGAGATCCCAGCGCGGGGTAACTTCTCCGGAGCGCCCTCGTGTATATGCCGGGTAAAAAGAGACGGGAAAGGTAAGGCACCGGAGACGGAGGCGAGAGAGGGTGGGCGGGAAGGTTTGCCTGGTTCTGGTTCGCCCAGCAGTTCGTCGTACGTTATACGATGCAGAGGCATGCGAGAGAGGGGCCGCGCCACGGAGGGATATGAAAGCAACGCGCGAGGGTGTGGAGACGAGGGGGAGAAGGGAGAGGGAGGAGGAGGAAGGCAGTGGTTGGGTGGGTGTCGCGCGGAAAAGTTGAAGGAAGCACAGCTGACGAGTATGCAAATGTGGACCTCTCGCCCTCGCTCATACCCTTATTTTGCGACCCCGGAGGGATGAGGAAACAGCGAGGCAGAGCGCGAACCACCACCACGGTGCCGTACCGGCGAAACAGTGCAATCCCCGTGTGCCCCCGACGGGCCTCGGCATTAGCGACCAACTTTCTCGGGCTGTGTGCGATGAGGGCTGCCGGTGCTACGAAGGCGAGCGACGACGAGGAGGATCGTACAAGCCTGTCACGAATACACCTGTGCTCGCTCCGACATCGCTGACACTGGGAGAGCGCCGCAATGATGCAGCCAGAGACGGGGCCGAGGGAGCCTGCCTCGGGCCATCGCACCCGAGAATTTCACCGGAAGCCCCGGGTGACTCTGCTTCCACCTCGCAATCAGCAAACCGGTCTCGTTGGGGATTTTTTTTTTTTTTTAGTCATCCGACCCGATCTTCTATACTGACCTGCACGGCTGTGGCTGCGTGTATGGCTAATGTCGCGGCGAGGTGAAAAAAGGTGCAAAGCAATTTGCAGATGGCCTCGTAACTTTTTATCGTTTGTCGCATGCAAGCTACCTCTATGAGAAAGTTCTTGATTCGATTTTGGGTTCTTGATTTTTGGTTCTTGATTCGATGCTCAATAGAGGAAGCTATATGTGCATTTTGTGTGATTAAGAGGCAAAAAAAAATCACTGAGTTAAATTTTGGTTATTCGTCATGTTGCGGCCATGTATCTTGCACGTTGGTTATAGATGTGCAACTTATTTACTTCTACAGCCATATTTGATGCAGAATCTCGATCGGACGTGCGATACTAATTTCCAAAAAATTCACCCCTATTATAAATCTCATAAAATTCCATCGATTCGATCCATATTTATTTCGGACCGATGGGATTTTAAGTTACGGCGGTGAAAATGTCTGAATGGTGAATGAGTGCGATACGAATGACGAAACATTTGTGACTGATGTCGGGAAATGGAATCTTTCAATTTCCCTAACGACATTCGTTTTACAGATATGTGAGATCAAAGAATTTTTTTTCTACGTGTTCCGTGACACCGGTAAGATTTTGATGCCGACGGAAGCGAGGGAATTCTGGGTAGGGGCGAGGCGAACATTCGTAGCGACTCGATTAATTCAGTGATTCAGCGAGAGACGAGAGTAAGAATGAGGGATGAGTTCGCCCTCCGCGTGCTATACGGTATTCAGCTCGGTTTCCGGCTCTCTGCGAAACGTCCTAGACGGTGTAGGCAGTCACGTACGTTCGAACGACTCGGCAAAGACTGACGAAAGAAAGTCAAAGAGCAAAAGTAGAAGTTACAGTCGCTCACTCTGGATGCCTGACAGAGTTCTCTGTGCGCCTCCGCGATTCTATGGGTGAAGAAATTTGTGAGAGAGTATTGGAAAGTCAACGGAGCTCTCAGTCGCAGAACCGAGTCATCTCATTTCCATATGGGTTCGAACCATTTAGCGCAAACATTTTTTTCCATTCGCTAAAAGCTCCCGGATCGCGCTCCTTTACGCGAGATGTCTCTAACTTACAATTTGAATAAAAGCAAACACACGTCCTTTCACCATTCCCCCCTCCCCTCCCCCCCCCCCTTACCCTACGCAGTCAGGCCGAAGGATTTTTTCTCGCTCGCTACCCTTTGCATCAAATTCTTCGATTCTTCGACCGTTCCTTATTTCATACATTTTATACGTATAGTAGGGGAGAGCGGGCCAAAATGGCACAGTGGGGCAAAACAGGACAGTGAGGGCAAAACTCAATTTTCCAATAATTTTTGGATGTCCATTTTGTCCCAATTCATACATCCGGATTTTCAAACCCCTTTCGTCCCACCTACGACCATCGCCACCATCCAAAAGTTATTGGAGAATTGCGTTTTGTCTCATTATCCCATTTTGCCCCGGTTTTTTATTAGGTTTTATTTTATTTATTGGAATACATTGTACTTATAGTCGTTGGTTTTTTGGCTCTCTGGTGGTGAGTTTGGTCGTGAGTTTCCTTGTAAGTTTCTGTGTAAGTGTCCGTACAAGTTTTTGAAAGTACGTGCGTGAATGTTGAATGCGACATATCGCACTTTATTATGCCGTATATATGAACAAGATATACATAAGAAATTCCACGACAAACTGTTCACGCATTCTTCGCTGCGCAATTTCTTCACATATCATACACGTATTAATAAAAATTCTCAAAAAAATGGTAGCAGTTTCCAAAATTTATTTCTCTATCTTATTTTCTTCTCGTCGCGAAAATGAGGCTCTCAATGTCCCGTATACGAATTTATCGGTTCAAACTGTCGACAGACTCTTCTCTTTATTCTTCGATGCCAAAAAAAGGAAAACACATTGTACGTGGAGAAGAGATTAGGCTGTTCGCTAGGAAGGTGGGGAAACCATCCGCTGCTTTACGACCCTCGTATCGAGTTATGAGAATCTTTTCAGACTGCCACATGCTCGCTGCCTGCACGCGCTACTGCTGTCGCCTCTCGCCCGTTTCTCGCTACATTCCTCTCTTGCTGTCGAGGAAGTCGACTCACGTGCGATACTCTCGGCCATACATTTTCACTTTGGCACACGTGTTGTCGTCCTCGTCGTCGAGTTTGCAGCCGTCGCGCCATCCTTGCCACTCCAGAACTCTTCTTTTTTTTCCTCCCCCGAAATTCCATCCTTGTTTCGTCACGATACAAAGCTCTCTCCATATAAGACGCACTACAGCATTACGCCCTTCCACCAAACCCCATCCAAACGCTGCATCGTTTTCCATGCCCGACCACTCTTCCATTCTCATCTCACAGACTCGAAGAAATGGAGATACGATGATGCGCTCGGTTATGCATTATACATGCGAGACCATACGGGGAGCCGCGCAAAGCCCGCTGTTACTCAGTTTTGTTCTCGATTGATATCGTTATTGAGTAAAAAAAAAGATCCCAGTACTCTGTATTTTGAGCAATTTTTTTTCAACGACAAAATTGTTCTCTCGATGAATTCGAACTAAAAAGACAATTTTTTTCTACCTTCGAATAAAAGTGATGAGAGATATATTCATGGATCGGGGCAAGGATCAAACTCCCCGAAGTCCCTGTTTATATTTTCTTGAAATATTTATCGTTCCCGCATCTCGGCAAAGCCCGCTTGAAAATCCCATTTGCATTGCGACACTTCGTCCCTTTTTTTTACTTTATGTCGGTGCGACTCGACCGAGGCGTCACGTTGCCTCACCCCTTTGAGGATACTTTGAGCGCAGTTACGCACCGTAATCACGTTTGTTTTATGGGCCGTTACGGCCGGCCAGATACTTTAACTAATTGTATTATTGCTCGGGTGTGTGTCGGCGGCGAAAGGCGAAGGAGTCGGAGGAGGCAGCGCCAAAGCGCCAGGACATTCTCGATTTTTGTCGTTTGTGGTTTTCAACCCCCGCGGTGAAAGTGAGTGACGAAGGGACGGCGAATGAGAGAAAAAAAGGGGTTGCGACTTCGTGACGGCCAGCACCGCGCATTTTTTTTTTCGAGCTACCCCGGCGTCGACGCGCGTGCCGCTAAAGCCCTTCGTCGACGACCGTCCCTTTGACGACCTTCGACCCTGATTCTTACCCTCTCGTTCGCTGAAGCTTAATGTCCGCACGGCGTGCTAATTGCAAGCGTTTTAATTTGGGAAAAGCAAAACGAGACAGAACTCTCTCTCAGCGCTACGGCAGTTTCTCAGCTTTTTAATTCCACTTTATTAACGGCAGACTGTCTGTCGAGCGTTTTGTACTCCGATGTTACCCTTTTTTTTGGTTCGCTCAATCTGCTAGGGAATTTTTTGCGCGCCATTTTTAGAGGTGTCAAAAAAATGGTCATTACCTATACCGATAATTTTATTTCAAGTCAGGCTTCTACACTGAATTTAATGTCCAGTTTTTCATCGTAAATAAAATAATACAAAATTTCTTTAAAAAAAAAATGAATTTTCCTAAAATTCCTGGGACTGTAAATACAATTTTTCATGCGGGAAAGATAGACGTCCGCGTCGTATGACTTTCCGGAACGAGATTTAGTGAATGGAGAGACATATACATACGCATATACACAGTGTATCTCGTCGAGCCGAGAGGGAAACCCCGATCGACGATACCGGTATAACAGTCACCCCTTCCTGCCCGACGCTCTGTTATAGTTACCCTTATCCGTTTCACCCTCTTCTTCTTGGTTTTCTTCATCGTTCGGATGGCCGGAGAGACAAACGGCGATTCCTCGAGCCACCAACTTCCATCCCGATTCGTTTCCATCCCACGTGTGTGTGTGCGTCGGCTCGGTCCGCGAACGAAGGAAAATTCAACCCCTACACTCTTGCCCTCTCGGCAGTCTGTTCTCGTCGATCCCTCGCACCACCGTCGGCGCAGTCAGCCCAGCCAGGCTTCCTCAAATATTTGCTCAATCACCGCAAAGACATTTCACTAACTTGGCGACTATGGATCGGCCGGGAAACGGTCGGTCCTCTCTCGCTCCCCGTGGCTCGCTCGTTGCTCCTCGTCGCCGGGTTTCTCTCGCTAGTAAAATCGCCCGGGGAGAAGACCACCGTCACCGCGAGCTTCTGGTACCGCACCATAGCCAAGGCAACCCCCGGGGGTTGCGTGCGAAGCCATTCGTTCGACCTACAACGTTTCTAAGTCGTGAATTTATGGGATTCTGTGCGGGGCCAAAGGAGGGGGAGGCGTTGCTCGCCCGGTTGAACGGCAAAATCTATTTATACGGATATCTCACCGAATAACCGGTAGTTTCTATTCTCTATACGTGTATCGTGATTGGACGAAGGAAACGAGAAATCGGATTTGGATGTAGAAAATAATAATAATAATGATAATAATTTGTAGGCGGCAAAAGATAATTTCATTTATTTTCGAAGTGAATAAACCGGCAATGATAGACCGAGGGATTGATAATGACATTTTAGCAATATTTGTATTCTAAATACCTTTTTGCCGGTTATTACTATTTTTTAGGTAATAACATTTTTCAATACCCATTGAAATTTTTAACGACGCATATCGTCTAAAAAAGAATAGCCTGTAACAAAATATGTTGTATTATTTTGTATTATTTTTTGTAACATATTAGCAATATTTATATTCGGCATATATTTTTGCCGGTTATTATAATTTTTTTAGGTAGTTACATTTTTCAATATGTATTGAACATTTCAGACGACGCATACTGCATCTAACACCATCTAAATGAGAATAGTAATTGTGAAATTATTTTGAATACAGATATTGCCAAAATCTTGCCGTCCGTTTTGTATTTTTACTCGTTTTTTATCGTGCAACATTAGAAAAGGAAAATATGTTGCATTCGGGGGCCGCGGCTTGTAGCGGCAGTTACGCGAGATTTGCAATTCATGAAAGAAGGTAGTTGTTATTGTCGAGGAGGGTTCTCGCCCACTGGTTTATCGGCCAAATTTAGCTGAGTGTCGGAGGACACAATGGCAATAATTATAATTAAGAAACATCGTAACAGCGCGAAGAGGATATTTGGTAAACTGGGCACACTCGGTTCGCACCGCTCATTCGCCTTTCCCTCGCCTTTATTTTTACTTTCATTCGCGGCTTTCCCTCCCCGTCGTCCCTCACCTAATCTCGAGAGCCGGTTCTTGTTAATAAAAAAAAAACTCGTGAATATAAAGAGTTGCATTATTAAGGAAGTTCCAGAGTGCGAGGTGTAACAAAAAAAAAGTTTTGAGTTAACTCGCATCGGGGGATGAGAGTGTCGAGGGACAAGAGCAACAAGCCAGAGACACTACTGCTACCTGGGATTCAGGGGAGTCGTGAGCGAGGACGACAGTTTAGCGAGAATAAATGAAATTGGCAGGGTGTGGAAGAATTAAAAAAAAGTTAAATTAATTAAGAAATTACGCGTCTGATCTGATCGAGATTTAATGTAAGTTAAAAATTATGATAATCAATGATAAAGTAAACCTAAACACTATGGAGTGCGAGCGAGATAGCATAAGTGGCGCCCTCGGCGGAGCGAGAAAGACACGCTGAAAACGTGTTTCACATGCTCTTAACACGTTCATTGTCGGACCGGCACGAATTTGACTTTGAGTGACTCTGCCGTTTTGAGAACAAAATCTGGAAGCATATTAAGCTTCGAAACTTCTACCATTGGTTTGAAATAAAAATCGTGTAATAATAGTGCAAGAAACGTTTTCATTTCCAGCATCGCGTACTTTTGACCTGCATTGGAAAAAAAAGTTTTTATATATTGATCTGTCTCGTAATCAAAAGACGTTATTAATTACCGTTCAATATTTTTTCAAACGTATTTTCACCTGAATATCTTTGTGCTCCGCTAGTTGAAGAACTATGAAAGTTAAAACAATAGTCGTGATATCGTGACCCTACGAAATACATATACGTTTAATTGGATAATCAATATACGTATATCGGCGATGGATTGTTCGATGGAGAAAATCAGACGATTCCCACGTTAAATATGAAAGTGTCGACCTCTTCGCGGATGCCAATATAATAAATAGATATAGCAGGTGGCTTAGGCTGTTCTCTCGGAGGATCACTCAAAAAAAAAAACAAAAAGAAAAGAGTAGGATATCAAGGCTTCCCCTATAAGGAAGCTAAAATCGATAGAATTCATTTACAGATACCATCCTGATAAATGTAGTTTGTCTCAAATTATTATGGTAAATTCCTAACATTTGTTTCGCCACCCGCAAGCCCACATTTTCTTGACTCAATTGATTTTGTTGTCCCTGTAAATAAACTCAAATTAAATTCCGTTTTTTCAAACCATTCGCTTATTTTTTTATTTCTCCCGAATCACGTACAATGCGCAAGAGTGCGAGAAAACAAAAAGCTTCCGTGCTTTAAAGCCCTACCGGGGAGTGCGGTATCTGAGAATGGTACAAGAAAAGCAACGGCGCGCAATTAGCATAACGACACTAATTAAAATACAAATGAAGAGTCTCAGAGAGCCGCTGTCGCTGCCGCGACCGGGTGCGACTCATTATCGCCCCCTGCCGTTGTCGGTAATTTCGTTCCCTTTTTCATATCTTCCTTCACTCGGTTTCATTCACTCACCGTTCAACTGATAGTCAGCCCTGAAAAACCTAATTATATTTAATCGACCAGTCGAGGATAATTTTCCTCTTGGCAAATTGGCTCTCGCCGAAGATCCATGACTCATCTCTCTTCGCGGACTTTGATGCTCCTGGAGTCGTAGGTCAGTCACTTATTGTCTGACCGTACACGCGCCATTAACCACTTACGCCGATTCCCATATTACACTGGACCTCTGTACACACACCATATATTATGCCGCCTATTCTTTCGTCTCGTCTCCCAGTTTCTTAGCATCGCAACGGGGAGGAAAAAAAATCTTAGGGAGCAAAAGAAAAGAAAAAAACCTCTGAATCGACAGTGCGGAGAGCGCGTTACGGCACGGACGATTGGCCACTCTCCGACTAACATTTTCTTTTTACTATCTTTTTTTTTACGGGCTCGTCTCTATAGTATTCGAGGGTGGATGATGGTTATACTGTAGCGTATCCATTCGATATCGTAAAACATTCTATTTCGCCCTGGTAATCCCTGATTCACGTGAGACAAGTCGGAGCTTCTTTTGGAAAGATCCTCCTTTTGCCCTATAAATATGATTGGGGCATCGTTGCAAGCCCCTACAAGAATTTTCTGGCTGCTCTCTACCTTCGCTCTATGGCCACATATAGTGTGGCCTTGCACCCCTTCACTCATTCCCTCGTCCTCTATATACCTCCGACTCTCTCCCTCTCTACCTTCGTGTTCACTTTCTCCTCCGGCCCCTTTTCTACCCTCGCCCTCGCGGACTCCCATTGATGCCTCACACGGATCACCGGGAGAAAGCAGCACGCGACTTCCTTTCTCACCCTTTACCTTCCCTTCGCAAAGTCTTCTCATGCCCTTGATCCCTTTACGACCGCGTTACGAAGAGATATTCGATCGGAGACGCGCTCTGCTATCAACTACCAAAACCTTCCCCCCCCCCCCCCCCCTTCATCCCGCTACGAGTTGGTAAGTCTCCACGAGCTAGCAACCCCTTTCATCCAACGAAACTCGACCGGAATCCTGATCTCGAAAGTCAATGGTACGAGAGATCCTAGAGTTCGGAGGTTTCTAATTGAATTTCACTCTTGCGCTCTTGCAATTTTTTGAATGGAAATTGAAGGTTTCGAAAAAAAACATTTTGAAATGAAAATGTTCTGCTTCAGCCAGAGGGAGATTATATGGCAAAAAATAAAAACACTTTTTTTCATCATGATTTGGGTGTTTTTTGACTGATTTTTTTCGTTAAAACAAAAGTGTGAAGAGTGAAATCATCGTAGAAAATCATAAGCGGTGAAAAAAATTCCGAACCACCCATTTCCACTTTTAGCCGGAGGTCAATCGGGCCGTTGCTCATGACAAAAAATAAAAAACTATTTTCATTCGTCATAATTTGAGTGTTTCTTGGCATTCATTTTTTGTCGATAAAAGAAAAGTGTGAAGAGTGAGCTCATCCGGCCGGGTTTTCTCGAACTGGTGATCGTACGAGTCGGTTGAGTGACGTTACAGTCGTCGGAGGTATGAACGGGAGTCGTTAAAAGGCGAGGCTCGTTCGTCGTAAACGCGCGAGGATTGAGGCACGGTGGGCGAGATAGGGAATGAGAATGAGCTCTTGGAAGAAAAAGTTGATGAAACGCACCGGAGAAAACGCGTTAATCCTGGCTTCTCCGGGGATGCTTATGTATATCTCTCAACCCCTCGTTCCTTCGTCAGTCCGCTCCATCGTGCAGGCGCACATACCAACGAACGAGCCTCCCCCTTTTGCTTATGCCATGGCTTCTCTCCGCCTTTCCTGCTCCCCCTCTCTTTCTCACCGGTCTTTTCGGTTGACACTTAATTTCCGTTATTCGTACGCGGCCTGGTACTCGCTCTTTCTCGCTTTATGACACACTCCAACCCCATATAACAGGATCTCCTTCATTCTCTCGGTTAACCGGCGGCAATATTCATCTC
Source organism: Ichneumoninae sp. B BG-2022a (assembly GCA_030522725.1). Classification (NCBI taxonomy): domain Eukaryota; kingdom Metazoa; phylum Arthropoda; class Insecta; order Hymenoptera; family Ichneumonidae; species Ichneumoninae sp. B BG-2022a. The sequence continues at coordinate 1,137 of JAPYZD010001199.1, read as the reverse complement.
TCGTTGCATAAAAGCACGAGAAGCGCGAGATCACGACGGACACCCGACTCGTACTCGAACGAGCGGTATCTATCGTTAAGGCGTTACTCCCGTAAAGCAGGAAACTGCATCAAATGTGAGGATTTTTTTGTACCAAATTTTTTGTAATTTTTTTAACCAATATTTTGTTATTTTTTAAATCGAATTTTTTTTATTTTATGATAGCCGATAGCCTATTTTATAAATCGATTTTTTTTTTATTTTACGATAGCCGATAGCCTATTTTATAAATCGTTTTTTTTTTAATTTTACGATAGCCGATAGCTTAAGAATTGTAAAGGTCATCGTGCGCACCAACTTTTTTATTAATGTTCAAAACCGCGTAAAATGTTAATGACCGAAATCATTTTGCTAAACATTTGACCAGACATTGAAAATGTATCTCAGAAATATCAACTTGACGGCTTGAACCGTTCTCAAGTTATAAGAGTTTCAATTTTTCCGATCCGAGCACACACACACACACACATATAAACATCATTTTCCGATGTTTCGAAAGAATCTGAACACATAGTCATTAAAATCTCATAATCTTATTTTTATGAAAAAAAAAATCTTCCTCGGGAGCAAAACGCATAATTATATTGCTCACCGATGAAACATCTGCAGATTAGCATCAGGGATTAAGAAAAAAAGTTTTAATCACGAGAATTGATAAGAATTGCTATCCTTAATTTTTTTTTTAACGTGAAAAATACGAAGTTGAAAAATTTCTCTTCAGGGTTTGCCACTTCGTATTTTGATCTCCTACCGACGGTGTATTAGCAGAATCCACTGGATGATTGCCAGTTCCCTCCGACGTGGTCGTCTTAAAAGCGCGATCGTTCGCCCACGTGCCCGGAAATCCTGATTCACGTACGTCGCGCACGACCACCTCGCCTGACCGCTCTCCACCCGCACTGTCTCTTCTTCCTTTCCATTACGTTCTTTTTTTTACCACTCTCCTGCCATTCCCGAACCATTCGGCATTCGATTCGGGACGCCGCGTGAAAAACTCCCCGAAGAATCTCTGTGAAGATTGAGATCCCGAAGTCCCGAACGAAGTTACGCGTACGCGTCGAGAAGCGACAATCAAGTTATTTCCTTAACTCCTCAGGA
>JAPYZD010001198.1:0-22993 GCA_030522725.1 Ichneumoninae sp. B BG-2022a | reverse complement strand
TAAGGAGGGAGTCTCGCTGCGCGCTGACTTCGCATAAGTTCGACAACAATATGAGAAAATTGCAAGTACTTCTTCATGGTGTAAAAATCTGAAAAAAATTATGTATTCTAAAGGTACTGAGAAGATTAATTTTGCATAATAATAATTGCAAAATGTTATTAACAAATTCATCAAAAAATTGATTCGTTTATTTCTCTGAATACGTATGCATTTTTTCAGATTTTTAAGTAATCGTTGATTTTTGTTCGATAAAAAAAAATAAAAAATAAACGATTACTTGAAAATCTGAAAAAATTCATACGTATTCAGAAAAATAAACGAATCATTTTCATGAAAAAAAGTTCTGTTGCCGGGTAATTTGTTAACCAACTAATTTTTTGATGAACTTGTTAATAAAATTTTGCAATTATTATTATGCAAAATTAATCTTCTCAGTACCTTTAGCATACATAATTTTTTCAGATTTTTACACCATGAAGAAGTACTTGCAATTTTCTCTTATTGTTGTCGAACTTATGCGAAGTCAGCGCGCAGCGAGACGTCCTCCTTAAAATTCGAGGGCGCGAATTTGGCGAACTATTTTCCGCTCTACTCGATCTTGTTACTTCAATTTAATTTTTAATTTTTTTATTTCAAAACTTTTTGCTTCATTCACATTCAAAAGCTCGTTAAATTCGAAGTCCTTCGCCTTCCCCTCGGGCCCTCGTTGGAGTGACTAATAATCATTTCAGAACGGTGAAAAACTGCGCTACGCCGTAAAGCTGAAACATCGTCAAGGCTCCCGTCGGAATTTTTATTGAATAAAAAGAATTAAATAAAAAGAAGTGAAAAACTGTAAGTGGAGCGAAATGTCGGCCGAAGTAACGAATCGTCGCGTAACGAGCCCTTCGGTGCGGCGAGGGAGCTGAAAAATTCTCGCCGATCGATTCTCCGTGATCGAGCGAGTGCCACTTTTCGCAGACCGGAAACGGAGAGAAAGTGGGCGAAGGAAAAAGAGCGGTTTGCTCGTGAAACGATCTCCTTTAATACGGCCAGCGCCGCGCCAGTACAATCAAAGAGAATTTTAATAAATCTTGTGGTTCTTCCAAAAAAAAAACAATTCGGAGCGATTTCGCCGGGTGGGTTAATTATCTGTCACATATAGAGTAGACGAGACGCTAAAATATTCGAGGGAGCGATTCGGCAAACTATTTTCCTCTGTACTCGATCTTGTTATTTCTATTTAATTTAATTTTTATTTTTTTACTTCAAAACTTTTTGCTTCATGGACACTCAAAAGCTGGCCGCAAACGCTACGCCGCAAAACTGAAGCATCGTCGAGGCTCCCGTCAGAATTTTGATTGAATAAAAAGAAACAAACAAAAAGAAGTGAAAAAACTGTTCGCAGACCACAAAAAAAAAAATCGGAGCGAATTCGCCGGGTGGGATAATTATCGGTCACATATAGAGTAGACGAGACGCGCGTTTGTCGTCCATCGTCTACGGTGCTGGCCTTGACGCCCGACGCGACCCAGAATAAACTTGCTCTGGGGGTCGAGCCTCTTCGTACGAGCCTCTTACACACGTCTCTGCGCCAATCTCGGAGTACGTCGAGCGAGGAGAGACGGACGATTCAGGAAGCCGGGAAAAAAAAGAACAGGCTGTAACTTCCTCATCCGATCTCAGACCTAATCGTCGATAGTTCGAGCCCTTCGCGGATCGCGACCCGTGAATCTTATGCGCCACCCATCCAGACCCGCACTATCTTCACCGCCGATCAAGGCTTCGGGTGGCGAAATGGACCGGTAAAAAAATAAAAATAAAATTATCCTAGGGTATCGAGTTACGACGGAAGAAATGCTAGAAAAAAAAAGTGGTCGTCGACGGTGCGTGACGCGGGCCGAGAGCCAAAAAAAGTCCATTCGCACTGCCGCGGGACAAAATTTTTCTGGGCGCAGAGTGTCGCGCACCAGTGTCTCGGAGAGTGTTCGGCGCGGAGCGGCCACGCTCTTCTCGGGCGCAGTAGTGAGTGAGAGTGCCGGCAAGACGGCAGCAGCGGAGAACGCAGCAGCCGAGCGATCTGCGAAGCGTGCTCGGGAACACACAGTTTATTTTTGTTAATTTTTTTTTTTATCGCGAAAATAATGAAACGACGGGGTGAAGATTTTTGTATGTGAAGATTTTTGGACGATTTGTTAGGGATGTGATCGAGAACTCAACTGTTTGTTCGCACGAGAGCCAGCGAGGAGAAAAATTTCGAACGGTGGACAGAAATTTTTCGCCGGTTTTTTTTCGTTGATCGAATTTTTTTGGGAGGTCCGCGCGAAGCCTCTCGTGTGCGTGTTGTATTTAAATAGATACATCTACACCGACCGGTGCGTCGCGGGAGTTGCGCGTCGTGCGAAATTGTCCCGAGAATTCTTTTATCCGAGTCGGAGTAAAGAGCGGCTATTTTTATTCGTTAAGTACCTGAGCTTCGGGTCTGTTCATTTTTTTTTTTTTTTTGCTATCTCTTCCGCTCGTCTTTTCGCCGCCGGGCCAATGCTCATGATACCCACGGCGGCGGAGGTCCTATTCACGACCAAGTTCGACGGGTCGTGCGGGCGTCGAATATATAATTAATCGAGTGAAATAATTAAAGAGGAGGTGTCCGAAGTGATGGATGCGAACGAATTCTGGATTAACGGTGCCCAAATTGTTAATTGTGTTGCCGGATAAGTGCAGGAACTACGGTGCTAGGATTAACGATTCGTCGGCGCGACGGAGGTGAGTTTCGATAATCGAGATGCATCAATTTCGGTCCGCAATCTTCGTCGATGGACGATAAAATTAATCGAACGCGGGATAAAATTTTTTAATTTCGGGATTAAATTGTTGCGCATTTTGCCCACAATTAGCCACACTTTTTTCTGCTTTTTTATTGTTATTATTAATTGTTGATAATGAAACTCTAGGACAACGTCTGCATGACAAAAATAAAAACAATACAAGATCGTATGGAAGTCATTATTATCTGTCCTAAAAATGTTTTAATCACGGGAAACGTGATTAAGAATATCAAATTCTTTTATTACGAAATCTCGTGTGCTTCAAGTGCTTCAAACGGATTAACACAATTTATTTTAGTCGTTGCAACAGTAAAGATAAGTGAAATACAAGTTACAGAACTGAATGAAACGGAAGTGAATAACATTCACCCACGGAAATGAATTTATACTAAAAAAAAAAATTCAAAAAGTATTGAAGTCGGCGTTTTTATATGATTAAAATATATGAAACGTATAATTCACCATACATTTTAAGGCATACATATTCTTAAATGTATTCCAAAATATATCTGAAATATAAAAGTTTTCAGCAAAAATATATTTCTTCGATGTAAGCTACGTATACTAATAGTGATAGGTAAAGCGTAGCTCAATTTTTATTTGTTTGCGCAAACGATGTAGTGTTTAACCAAGCGAAGAAGCGAGATTAAAAAAATATATATAAAAGTTTTCAGCAAAAATATATTTCATATATAAAAAATATATTTCTTCGATATAAGCCACGTATGCTGATAGTGATAGGTAAAGGGTAGCTCAATTTTTGTTTGTGTGCGGAAACGATGTAGTGTTGAACCAAGCGAAGAAGCAAGGTTTAAAAAATATATATAAAAGTTTTCAGCAAAAATATATTTCACATATAAAAAATATATTTCTTCGATATAAGCCACGTATGCTGATAGTGATAGGTAAAGGGTAGCTCAATTTTTGTTTGTTTGCGGAAACGATGTAGTGTTTAACCAAGCGACGAAGCGAGGTTTAGTCGCGCCGGATGTATGTTTAATGAATCGATCACTATTGAACTCAAAGCCTGCACCAATTACTTTGCTGTCATTAATTTTATTAGTGTCTTACAACTGCATGCGTATCACGGTTACGTGGGCGGAGGAGCGGGACAGAATACTATAATAATGCAAATGAGAATACGCGGTCGTCGAAGGCGAGACCGAGGCGTCGCTCTGCTGTATACATCGTTCTCTCCTCTCTCGGGTCCGATCAATGCTAAGCCTTAAATGTTAGGAAAATCCCCCGAGCAAAAAAAAAATTGCACTTAGCTTTCACACTTTCTCCATTTTGAGGGTAGCTTTATCTATGAGAACGTTTATTGAGTGATTTGGACTTCTCCGTAGAGGATGCTATAATTCATATAATATATGCTTATAATATTTTTAAAAAATTAATGGTCGAAAATGATCGAAAAATGTGTTATAAAAATTCGTTGTGTCAAGTTTCCGTAACTCGTCGTTTTGAGCACATTCCTAATGTATTTTTCAACGCTGATTATAAATCTGCAACTAAGTTGACTCCTAGCGCGATATTCGGTGCAGAAACTCGTATCGGACGTAAAGTAGAATTTTTTTTTCAACAAATTTAACAATTTCCAAATCTTATAAAATTTAAGGGCATTTGTCGATATTTTAGACTATGTAGACTTGCACTAAAATCTCGATTTTGTCATTAAATCTCCTCTCGCTACTTCCAAAAATGGAAAATCCCATCGTCACAGAATTCCCCACTGCTCATAGAAAGAAAAAAAAACACGATCACATTTTCGGCCGATAAAGTAATATTTATGCGACAGAGGTATATTAATTTATTCATCGATCGATACTGCAGTATTTAACGTCGCGGTGCCACGGTGTGAGATATCGCGCGAGCGACAGTTTCGCTGATAATTAATGATAACAAACGAAACAAAAATTGAAAGAAAAATCAAGAGTGAAGATTGAAGCTGTATAAATTCAGCAGCGAGCTTTTCCGCCCGATTACGTCGTCCTTTTCATCGAACCAAAATGAATACGTTCTCTCGTTCTCTCGATTCAGACACGCGATAAATCGACGCGCTTTTCAATACTCGATCAATTAAATTGTGACGTTGAATTTAATTCATGGACCAGTCGGTTAACAATTGGAGCACGAGAAACGCGGTCGAACAAACATGTATTTTGCGGTACAATACGAATCTCTGTTTTATCTATATCACTGCTCGATCGAGCGTATACATTTTTCACATGACGACAGATCTTTAACTGCACAACTTTGCGCGTCCAGCTGGGGTGAATATTATAAAGTGCCAGCAGGTCATCGATAGTTTAACATGTAATTAATGTTATGATAATGCCTGTGTTCAAATTTAAGATGTCATCATCGACGTTCCAGACTGTAATAAAAACTGTAATCCTATTTTTTAGTTACTATTTTTTAGTATCCATTTTTGTAATATCGTATGGAGATCATAATACTTTTTTCACGTAATTTTACTGATTATTCCAAAATTGTAGCAGAGCAAATTCGCTCGAATCTCTACATGCGACGATAGAAAAAATTTATAAACGAGCCTTTCTGTCGTATTTGCACAAAAATATTAATATCAAAAAATAATCAAATGAATAACCCAGCATAAGAATTTCACAAAGTTAAATAAAAGGATTTTTGCTGTAACTCTAAAAAAATTTATTGTTTTCCTCATTAAAAAAGTATCGTCTTTAGCCATTAATATTTTAAAAATATTGAACGATAAAAAAAATCCTATGATAGTTAACAGAAAATTATATTTTACGTCATGCAGCATGAATTTCAAGTCGATGGGAATAACCTTTATCAATGTATGATATCCATCCATTCTGAATGCAGCGATTCTAAAAAAACGTCGTCATCTTACAATTCTTAAATATTCTTTAATTTTCAAATGCTTCGGTTGTGAGAAATTTTTAAAAATTGGCTTATAAACTATGATTTAGGTTCGTTTAAAGCCTTCAGCTGAAATTTAACGACGAACAAACGTCGAAAGTATCCCGAGATACTTTTCAATCCAGAAGTCCACGAAAGTGTTGGCGAACGACGTAAGTAATAAAATTTCAGAGCCCATTGACTTTGTCAAAAATTTATATTCCCTCGGTTTCCTCGGCTATCTGAATCTCTGCGCCGATTCTCATTCCGGATCGCCGCGCGCTTTACCGTCGCACCGTCGGCGAGATAAAGAGCCGGACGCGAGATTCGTGAGATAGAAAAAAAACGATAAGGCGTAAAGCAAGCGTGTCGCGGAAAATCCGCAAACTCTACCGGGATTTATACCGTCGCTTTATATACGCGTGGGAACAGATAGACGCGAGATATGGAATTAAGCGACGAGCCCGGCGCTCTTTCTGGAGTTGCGTTGGCGAGCGTTCGCCTTCCGAGCTTTCAGAAATAATTTTACCGGCTCCGCGACTCAGCGCCAAAAGCTTCGTAATTAATCTACAAACTTGCCATTATCGCCGCGAGCGAAACCGAAAACTTTCCTCTCTGCACTTGCGCTGACGTCTCGTGCCACCTATTTTATATCTGAGATGAATAATTGACAAAAATCGTGACGCGATCATTAATCATAGCGAACGTTGCATTCTCGGATTAACCGCGCGACGTTGGAAAATCTTACCACTCGATCTACTTCGAGATTTTTTTTTATTTTTTCTTTGAGAAAACGGTTTTCGCTAAAAAAAATAAAAAATCGGGATTTTAGTGCCAGAGCTCTTAAAGTAGTCTAAAACGGCGAATAATGTGATTTTCAGCTGGCGTCCAGTGTGTCAGTAATTTTTTGATTATGATCGATTCAAATTGAAATTGATTCTCATTGAGCCTTTAAAGTCGCTATAAGTCGCGAACAGTTTAAGCCGAGTAGTTGAACTTCAGTGCACTGTTAAAATGGTCATTTGCTTTTGTTCAGTACAATTTTTATGAAAATTCATTTAATTGGCACTTCTTACGTATAAGGAGGAAGTGCCTAAAAATTAGGAAACCTTGTGCAAATTAGGGGAGAGCGGGGCAAAATGGCACAGCGGGGCAAAACGTGATAATGAGATAAAACGCAATTTTCCAATAACTTCGGGATGGTGTCGATGGTAGTCCGTGGGGCAAAACGTCTTTGAAAACCCGGGTGAATCCGTTGGGACAAAATGGGGTATTCAAAAATTATTAGAAAATTGAGTTTAGCCTTCACTGTCCCGATTTGCCCCACTGTCCCATTTTCCCCGCTCTCCCCTACTTTGCACTTTTTTTATAGGGTAAATGTGGTGAATTTGGCCCACCACGATTAGCACGTAAGTCAATGATAAATGCAACGCGCCATAATCGCCACTTTTCCCCTCGTCAATATCCTCTCGTGCTCTCGCCTCTCTTCCTTCGTTTTTTTTAAAGTCGGCCAAGTGTCAAACTCATGTAACGAGTTTGAATTCAAGGGTATACCTCAGAGAGGAGTGGATTGTTCTTTGCACGAATGCAATTTTACTTTTCGAACATGCAATACCGCCTTTCCTATCGAGGAAGTTTTCACGACTCGGCAGACCCTCGGTTTTTAATAAATTCGAGCAATCTCTCTGTCTCTCCCTCTCTCCTTCTCTTTCCGTCTCCCCTGAGAGACAGAGATTTTCCTCTCGAGAAAGTTTCCAGTGATGTCGGCTGGACGAGTGGCCTCGCGATGGGAGTCGGTGGAATAAGCGAGCGGCGAAATTCTCCAATAATAATTTTGTCCTTATCTCGAGCCGCGGTCCTTACCATTTTAATTGCTGTATTTATCAGTCGCTTCGCGATACGAAAACGGCCCGGATCTTCGCAAGTGTCCGAGCTCCCAGCGTAGAAATTCGTACCGCGTAAGTCCTCGAAATCTCTCGGCCTCAAAAGTTTCTGAAAATTTAATAACTTGATGTATCCATATTTGCATAATATATTCCTTCGAGTGGCCCGCGAGCAGACGATTTGTATCACAAAATCAATGTATGAACATGCAAATAATGTTATGTAAATTCGACGGCTTTTTCTTTATTATCCAACCCAGGGTAAACGGGATTTTTCATAGATGTTAAAAAATGGTGTTTGGGAATTTTTTTTTTAATAATCAAACAAATAACTCTATTAGCTTCATGAGAATTTGATAATTTTTTTACAAGTTTCATAAACTTTTTTATTCTGTCGTCATTTTTTTATATGCATGGGAATCAACTTTTTAAAAAACTTTATAAAAAAAAAAAATTCTCCTCGCAAAGATCCAGTCGATGCGATTGATTTTATATTAATTAGTGATTATTAGGAAATTCACACTATCGTTACGATGGCTTTGGCAATAGAAAGGCTTGCGTCATTTATTCACGAAAATTAATTAATTCGAGAGGCAGATTTTCCCCATCGAATTTGCAATTTCGGTTTGATCGTATCCATCATTAATATTAAACACAACCCGTATTCCATCACGTTATCATAACTAGTGAGCGGGAACGCGTGAGATATGTGGGCCAAGCCAATTTGAAAGCATCGCTCATTACCCTATTGTGCTAGTGAGTCGAAGGTGTGGGCATGTATAAGGTATAAGGTGTAATGATAATATTATTTAATAACAGCTTTGCCGGTCAATCTTCGATGAGCCGCTGTAACGGTGCTTAAAATACTGTTGGGGCTGAACTGTTATTTAACACCTTTAGTAACATTTCCTAGCACCCGATTAGCCACCCCGTTATTAACTTCGATTATCTGAAGCATATTCGAAGAATCGATAAGTAATTTTTTTCTGACGCTTTTATACAAATTATATGCACACATATTCAAATAAAAAAACAGTAACGAAAAAATCTTTGAAACAAGTACAGAATTTTGACTCGGGAAATTGATGTTAACTTTTCCTAAAATCCGAACAATTAAAAAATCTCATACAATTCAAAGGACTAGATCGATTTTCGCCAAATTCAATACCGACCATCGGTCAGTAATAGTCCATATATGTAGTCCGATATCTCGGAAATCGTAAAAGCTAGTCGTACAGATATTTTTGAAAAAAATTTTTATCGCATAAAATTCGATCGATTGCAAAGAATTTGACAAAAGTGATAACAAACAAAGAGAAATGACTCCATATGTTTGCATAATAAATTTCAGCTGATAGCTCAAGCCAGTGCCAAAAAAATCACACTTTTCGAAATGTGATTTTTTTCGAAGTTTGTCACAATTTTTCATCACGCCGACAAAAATATCTAAATTTGTTTGTTGTCTTCCAACAAAACAAAACTTCCTCCACGAGAAAGCAAGAAAACGGGACTTTTGAAGAGATGATAATCGTAAATTACGATTCGCGTCCAAAAGCTTTCATCTTCGATCTAGCAACGAAAATTTTACCGAAATAAAGATTCATTTTTTTTCTTTACACGACATACGTTCTCCACGTGTGCTATTTTATTCCCTGTACAGCGTGCGCAATTTTCGCCCTTCCATTTTTATTTTTCGTGTGAGCACACGCCCAGCCATATTTCGCCATTACGAGCCTTGTACCTTGGCACCTTTGGCACCGGGATAATATACAGCACGGCCCACCAGTAATACCTACCGCGGTGCATTGGCGCGATGCACACATTGCTCTTCGCCGCCGACCAGCAGTAAGAGTGGCATTGAACGCGGCCCATTCGATACAATCACAAACGAGCATTTGAACGATCCTTTTTTTATCCCGTCAATACGCCATCTGCAACCATCACACAATTTTATCTCTGCTCCAGCAATTTCGGTTCCATGCCAATTCCATCATGATTTCATCCCGAACCGCAAAACAAAAAAAGAAGAAAAATTCTTCGAAACGAAAACCCATCTCCAAAAAGAAAAAGAACTGTAACGCCAAAGGGTCAAGCCAATGGTCCAAGCTTCGATGGTGCAATGGAAACGCTGCGACAATGGTCATGCTATCTATGACATGCAATAGGGGAGAGCGGGGCAAAATGGCACACCGGGGCAAAACGGGATAATGAGACACAACGCAATTCTAAAATAGCTTTTGGATGGTGGCGATGGTGGTACGTGGGGCAAAACGGATTAGAAAATCCGGATGTATCGTTGGGACAAAATACGTCATCCAAAAATTATTGGAAAATTGAGTTTTGCCCTCAGTGACCCGTTTTGCCCCGCTGTGCCACTTTGCCCCGCTCTCCCCTATATGATCCTGCTATCTCTTGAATTCTTCCTCGTTATTTTTTCCCCCTCGCTGCGGTCCGCTTTAGAAATGTGCAAGGCAGACAGGACGTTAAGAAAAATCGGACAAGGCTTGACGCCGAATGGAACAATGTAAATGGCCCTTTTCCGCATTCACCTCGTAAACCGAAACCGGTATGTGTACTCGCGGGCTCGTTTCGATGTGCTCTTTATCGTGCATCATTGTCCCAGTTACGCTGGACCAGCTCTGCTACGGACGATGCACATGTGCATCGGACGGCAATGTGTGTACATTTATTCAGCAGTCCATAGAACGGCCTACGCAGTAGTAACGACGCCGGTTGAAGTGGTATTGTCGCACGATTCACGTAATGAAAGAGCTCCGGGCATAACGGTGAAGTGCTGTAAAGTAAAATATACAGCTGAACGTATTAAAAGGGATCTATTCAATGACTCCTTCAATGCTCTCCCAAATGTTGCGGCCGTTACAAATCGACGAAAAATTGCATGCGTGTTTTGATGCCACATAGAGGAGGCGTTGTTTTCAGGAAAAAAATGCAATATTGATATTTTCAGCTTAATGCGCCCACACGAACCGCGCGCGTGTCGACTATGCGAAAAGAAAGATTAATAACAATTCTGTGCTCAGCCAGAAAAAAAAATACTATGCATTTCAGCAATTTTTTATTTTTCATGTAATGCAGCGGGAATTATGTGAAATTACTTGCACATCACATGCAGCCGGGAATATATGCGGAGGTGTGGATGCATGAATATTACTGGAGTGAAAATTTATTTTCCTGCGAAATTATTCAATCAATCATGCATGCATACTTGGATGTAATTTCTCTTGAAAATTTCGTTGTTTGGCCAGGTATTAATTTTTTCGCAGATTAAAAATTACAAATTCCGTTTTTGTATTACCGGTCACGTAATTCGTGGGAATTTCAGTGATCATAGCTATTTTTTACTTTTCGGGTATGTGCCAAAAAGGACGGCACGAGCACCCGCACATTTAAAGCGTTTGTGTTCTAACTTTGCACACGAGTCGAGTAACCGCTAATGTTCTTTCGTATTAAATTTGGCAAGAATCGACAAAAGTATTTAAAAGTTATAAATATTTTAGTGTTTCAGTTTGACTTTTTGTACCACTGTACGGCTGCCACAATTTTCATGCTGGCAGGCTAACATTTTGTACAAAAGTCAACTTATCACTAAAGATGATTTAACGAATGATCCATAAAGGAGTTCAAGATTTATCGCATTTCTATTTTCTTTTTTTTCCGATGATCGTCATAGCTTTAACTTGAGCAAACTTTTATCTATCTATGACTAAAACCTGACTTTTAATTTTGACTTCTTCGTTAAACATTTTTGTTATGGCCGTTCATTTTCTTTATACTTTTACTTGCAAGGATTTCTCGGCGAGGCATCTAAAATATCACAGAAAATGCATTCTGTGTAAAGAGACGGAACTTTCTAAACAAAAGTAAATTATGAGGAAACAGTGTGAAAATGTATAATTTTTCGGATATTTGTTTTTTTTACGTTCGTTTGTTTGGAACTCTCTCTGTTAATTTTCATTTCACCTCTGGCATCGTGCCAGATCGTAGAAAGAAGAACGAGATTTAACCGAGTTCGCCGACGCTTCCGTGACGCTAAAAAAAGGTTCAAGCCGACGTCACCGTCAGCCTTCTGCATGCGAAAAGTAGGTTTAACGCACTCGTTCGCAATGAAATCCCATTTACCCTTTTTTTAAGAATGAAATATTGCACTCTTGCCCCTTCATCCGAATCCTCGGGCACTCGACCGTCAAGCGAAATTATACATCTCCGTCAGTTCCGAAGTTTCGAGGGATTGTCAATTTATTAAATCGTCGATTTTGCAATTTAACGTTGACCTAAGATCCGTCTGCCAAATTTCGAAAGCCAAGCGCGACACGGCTATTTTTCGAGCGGCAAAACTTCGGACGAAACAGATGATTTTTTAAAAATTTGTTTCGTACCTTAAGCTTTTCAAAGTGTTAATAAGAGATGAATTGATCAATAGTTTTTCGCTACATTTATTTTTTGCGGTACACATATTTTTCTCGGAGCTCGAGTGGAACAAGACCCCTTCATCCTCCGAAGCGAGAAACAGCTCACTCACTGCTCGCTTTGCTTCTTCTTCTCCGCAACCTTCGCCCGAATACCCCACCCCACCCCTTATCCATCTGGTTATGACATAAAAATTGATCACGTAGACTCACGGAGAGAGCGCTGTCTCTGATATATAAAGATTCGTCCCTCGATCCCTCACAGCACGTCTTCCACTACGTATAACCCACAATATAACACACCGTGAAAGCCCCGGTGGTTTTTGCGCCTCAGGTACACGAAGCGCCGGCAAATAATTTCCGAAATATAATATTTCGCCGGCCGTCCCGAAGCGAGCGTCTCACCTGTTAGCTTCCACAGACATTCTTTTCCACCTGGCGCGGCTGATACAGAAAAAAATATAAAGGAAAAGAACAAATACGGGCCTTCGTTCCGGCAATAATCGTAAATAATCGAAGAAACTTTCTTCACGGAAACGGAGAGCTTGGCGAACTGCGTGATTCTTCTTTTTGCTTCCCCTTAGAGGAAGCTATGTTTTTGCTAAAAAAAATTGAGATTTTAATGTCAGATACTTGAAATAGTTTAAAACGAAATTGTCATCCGTGAGTCATGTGCAATTATTTTTTTCTTGGTGGTACTTTTTGACGCAAATGAAAAATATGTTTATTGTGTGGAAAGTCAAAATGGAAATAAGAAAGCTTTCTTGTTTCCATACATTGCGTTAATTACTCTTGCTTTTTCTAATAATTAGTCGCGTTTATTTGAGTTTTTGAATTTCGGGTCCGTACATGTCTTCGATTTAAGTAATGACAATTTGTCAATGCTAAAAAAAAGACATTCAGAAGGCGCATCTTTAATCCGCTCCCAGACAATCCGACCCCGAGTAATCGGAATTTTACTATTTACGTACACAGTAATCAATAATTTCGTTTGTTCATTTTTCAACATAAAAATCTGTTCTTTAATTCCCCGTGTCATTAACAATTTTAGGTTGTACTTTTGTTTGTAAAACTAATGAATTAGCAAATAAAAAATTGTGGACGTTTGTGGACAAGAGTTTTGTTGCAAAAAGTACAAACTTTTTTACCGTGTACATCTTTTAGTTTCGTTAGACAAACTCCTGTGCTCGAGAGTTATCGATATTGAGCCTTCTTGTTCGGAGTATAGAGTTCAAATATCACCCTCGGAGACGCCACGTGGAATAGTTCGAGGCTATTGGTACTTCGCGGCTCTTCGAAGCGAAGTTCGGTCCGGAACTCCTAAACCGTTTATGTCGTCGTGTTATCTCGACGTCTGGATTATCCCGGGGAGCGCCGATCCGCTGGAACCTCAAACTTTCCGAAAGCTCTCGAATTGCCTTTCGAGACTGCAGCTGCGCAAAGTCCACGATGGAGGATAAAGACAAAATCTTTAAAAAATAGACATTGTAACGGCTGCTTCAACTTTTCTTTTATGTTGGTCCTTCACCGCTTCATATGTTAGGTGCAGAGAAGAGCGGGTCAAAATGAACCGGTGTCCTCTACTGTAAAAAAAAGTTGTAAATTACTGGACTGGAAGTTTTTATGCAAAATACCGGTACATTGAAGTTGAGTAGTTTTATAGTAAAATTAAAGGAAATTATTAAAAATAAAGTATTGCCAATGGTTTTAATACACTGAACATTAATTTTTCATCACCATTGTACATGAAATTTAATAATACGTATTATAAAAAATCAAATGAGTAAATGAAAAAGGTAAAAATAAAAATGTTTACATTACATCGCTTCCTCATAATGTTCCTTTATTCGCAAAGTTTCCTCCACGACGAAGCCAAAAGTACTGAAGCTGCTTTCTCATAGAACAAGTCTTGCGATTGAAGGAAAGTGACGAGGGAGCGATATGAAAGTGTTTGTCACCTTTTTTTCTCGCGGGCGCAAAATTGGAGAAAAAAATGGTCCTTTTTGCCCCACTTCGCCTCGCTAGCTAGGCAATAGAGAAAACTTGGAGGAGGACTTGAAGTCATTTTTTTTTGTCGACCCTTCAACTCTGCGGTTCACAGCTGTGGCTCGAGCAGTTGAGATATCGTTCGTCCGGTTATCCTGTGGCAGGAGTGAGAGAAGCGGAACGAGCGAAAAGATAAAAACTAGTTTTCGCGCGGGCATGCTGACGCGGAGAGTACAAAAGTGTGTACCGAAAAGTTTCGCCGAAGAACTGATGAAAACAAGGATTTTACTTCGTTTAAGTAGAATAGGCTCGCGTGTAGTCAGACTTCGGATATGTCTTTGCGCCGCGTGTGCCCCAGGACTTCGGGTTTTCGGTAAGGAATTTTCGACGACGTTTCTTTCCACGCTGTATCGGTTTCTCCGTTCGATTCGTAGGTTCGCCGGGGCGAAGGAAAATTCGTCGAGAGAAACAACGAGCCAGGAGAAAAAGTGCCTGTGTGTGTTCTTCAACAACGAAAGCGGGATCATTTCCGCTCGGTGTCCTCGCTTTTCTCTCGGCCAGCCGAAGATAACCGAGTAACGGTGGATATAGTGAGACACGGCTGTGAGGAACGGGAAAGGACTAACCGTTTCGAGGATATAAAGTCTGCGGATATAGAAAAGAGGTAGCGGCGGAAAAACCGAAGCTTCCATAGAGATTGCCGCCGTGTTGTTCTCTACTTCTTAAAAAAAATAAAAAACAACGAAACAGAGACAAAACAGAAGATAGAGTGGAGAAAATCTCACACTCTTATGGCACACTCCCAATGTCTTCTTTTGTTGCGTCCTCCCCGTACTTTTTTTGTTGCTCCGGGGCACTTGGCTTTTATACTCGCGAGATGATTGACGCGCTGACTTTCGGTTGGCCGTATGAAGTTCACTATGTTCAGAAAACAGAGCAATGGTACTGAAAATGGCGGTAATATTTATTTATTTATTTTTTTTTATTTTATTTTATGTTGCCTCTCGCTACACGATTCGATGCGCAAGCCAGCGCGCGGCTGGGCGGTCACCCATCCAAGTACTGACCGCGAGCGGTACTGCTTGACTTTGGGAACGAAATGGCGGTAGTATTACCAGAGTGTTGCATGTGAATAACATATAAGTTACCATTTCCGATTCAGCAATGTTACATGCATGCAATTTTTAATGTGAAAAACAAATTATCGCTAATTCCATCCTTGGATCAACATCGTTATTATTGATAAACGAATTTACTCTATCGATAGGAACAAATACATCACAGAAAAAGCTGTATTAATTTGGGTACGATCCACAGGATTGGATTTTAATCAACCCAATCAATGTGTCGGTAATTTGAGACAGAGGAAAGTACGAAAGTATCGATGATATTTTTGAGATGTAACGGAAATATGAGAAAGTAGAGAAGAGTGGGCGCCTGCCGGCCAAAGAGGACAACCGGCCCGGTTGATTTCAAAGAATTGATGCGGTGATCTCAAGATGACTCTCGACTTATCTCCCTACATGCGTCAAAACGAAACGATTGAATCTAATTTCGTCGTCGTTAGCTGGTCTGGAAAAATGTTTAAAACGATTTATAAATTTCGTCCATTTTCGTTATAAGAATTGCCTAACTTTGAGATGATTTTTATTTATTTTTCATAACTAATAATAAGGTAAAGGTTTCCCAGTTTCTGACACGGACCCGGTTTGTGACAGGGGTACCTCTAGCACAGTCGGTTCCCCCACTATTTGATATGCAACCAATAGGTAGCGCGCATTCGGAGGCTCACAAACTGCGACTCTAGGTTCTCCTTGTTTATCCCTATGATTTTACACGCTTAAAGTGAGATAGCTGCGTAGAAGTGTCATAAACTGGGTCCTTTACCTTATGAATATATAATATTATATAATATATATGACAATAAGATGTTTCGGTATCAAAAACTGTATTCAACTTTTCTCACCGGTTCCCGTGTGTGCAGTCAAAATAAAAGTCTCATCGCAAGCGGAAATCATCTCAGCTTCCGATGAGACTTTTCGTTTAACCGTACGTGCCAGAATCGGTGAGAAAAGTTGATGACAGTTTTTATTACCGACCGCACTACACACACACATGCTCTTAAGGGTCTTCCTTAAGCTGTCGGCATTGGCCCGCGCGCGGCCGCTCGCGTCCCGATTTGCATTTCTGAGTCACACGTGTCTGCGCGGGAAATTTTGAACCGCAGGGGCTTTGGCTATGAATGCAAACTGATGCAAAATGTTTACGCTACTCTCCGCTATTGGCCTGCACGTAAATATAGCTCGAACATCATATATCATCCACTGTTGATTCTCCCTTCTCATCTTCTCCGTCTGCTCTCCGAAATTTTTCGGTGCAAAATCGTCCACCTGCTAAGAATACAAGACACTGTGCGTATGAGTTGGATTGCCTTTCGGCTTCTGTCTCGCTTACTGGCTCTCACGATCGCCAGCTATAGGTAACGTTGCTTCTAATATTAGAGACGGTTTGTCGCATCCGCGATGCCGGAGTGTCTTTCAGTGGCAGGTACGAAGATCTTTATGTTTATACGAGAAGGAAGAAGTGTTGGAGATAAAATACATAAACACCTATTTATTGTGTTCGCTTTAATGAACGTATTTTGGTAATTTCATACGTTTCGTACGATGTAGTAATATTGAATGTGGCAACGCAATATTTGAAATTGATGACCTTTGTAATAATATGAAACGACGTAATGTAACAATATTAATTATGTAACAATAATAGATCGAAGCGCTCCAATAATGAAATCGAAGTGGGAAAAAAATGGTTAAATCCGTTCAGGCGCTGAAATTTAATCATAGAGGGGATTGAGTTTGAGTCAATCCTAAAAATAAAGCGCAAAGTTCAAGAAAATTGGAAGTAGCATTTGAGACAAGCAGGAATCTGTCGCGCTCGCGTGTTTGCATATAGTGACGGAAGGAACTTGAAAAGCTCACGAGCTAGCGTGTTTCAAAGCGGAAGTTGGGCTCAGCATTCGCATTCCATCAAATCGGTTAATTTACTCTTAATCTGAAGCAGACGAGAACACTCAAGAATAATTTGTTACCTTATGAGGCATTCTTTAACCCTTTATGCGGTTTTTGCATCGCCTTACGAAAATTCGGGGTTGACGCTAACGTCTGCAGAATGAGGGAATGACGACGACGACGAAGTACCGAAATAATCTTTCTGTCGCATCTCAACAATTTGGCACAGAAACCGCGAGCGTAAAACAGTGTGAACAGACCAGACTGACGATGCTGGACTAGAAAGCAGGCATCATTCGAAAGATAATTGCGTACGGGTCGGCGATAAATTTTCACTTTCACGTCTGGATAGAACGAATACGGTAATATCTGGAAAGACACAATTGACAAAAAATATTATTTTTATGAAATAATTTTATAATATAATATTTTGACACCATATTTTTGGGGCGATGATGGTGTAACTTTAGTGATATTCGAGTATCGTCGATGACGTGTTACTTATTCACATTATAATAATATGACCAGACTTTGTGACGTTTACAGAATAAACTTATAAGACAATTTATTTATCGTTGCTAACGCTTCACGAAAACGGTGCGCTACCACTCTGTACTCAAACCTGTCTTTGCTTCGCAATATGTACCACTTGGTCCTTAGAAGATTTATCGCAGAACAGAATACATCATATATCTATCTATTTATCCATCAATCTACCTAATATGCGGTTAACGTAAACATTGCAAAACCAGTGTTCGTAATAGACCAGATCTTCACAATGTAGAGCTCGCACAATGTTAATATAGTTTGAACCTTGACTTCGTAGTTTGCGATTCGTATATATATATAGAGATGTAGCTATAGTCGAGTCGGCAAGTCGTGCATCCTTGAACTATCTTACGGTACTTAATCGCATCGTTTGTAATTAAACTCGATGTCCGAGAGCCTTCTGTGATGCACACACATGGAAGCTAAATGTACTTACATTATAACGGCTCGTACAAAATAACAACGCGTCGCGAATACCTGCGACGAGACAACCTCCGTCACGGTCACGCACAAAATGAGCCACAGTCATTTTATAATAGCGAGCTATTATAAAATGACTGTTCGCTCATTTTGTGGAAGTGTAACTTTAGAGATATTCGAGTACCGTTGATGACGTGTTACTTATTCACATTATAATAATATGACCAGACTTTGTGGCGTTTAACGTAAACATTGCAAAACTTTCGCACAATTTCGATGACCAAACGAGCGTTCATAGTAGGCCAGATCTTCACAATGTAGAGCTCGCACAATATTAATATAGTTTAAACCTTGACTTCGTAGCTTGCGATTCGTATTTATAGAGATGTAGCTATAGTCAAGTCGGCAAGCGGTGCATCCTTGAACTATCTTACGGTGCTTAATCGCATGGTTTGTAATTAAACTCGATGTCTGAGAGTCTTCTGTGATGCACACACATGCATGCTAAATGTCATTACATTATAACGGCTCGTATAAAATAACAAGGAGTCGCGAATACCTGTGACGAGACAACCTCCGTCGGAGTCACGCACAAAATGAGCCACAGTCATTTTATAATAGCTCGCGATATATCGCCCGGGCGTTCCACTTGACTTAACAGATGCGAGACCGGCGTATTATGTTTATAAATAGCCACCGATACGTAAGACGTTCGCAAAAATATAACGCCGATTGAGAGAGAGGGGCTTTTAGCTATCTGAGTCTCCGCCGGCTCGCGCGGTGCGTTGAACGATGCAGTATATGCTGGTCTGACTCAACACTCACTCTTACCACTGACGGTCATTCGCTCGCTGTACGGAGATCAATCAACGTTGATTTCCTCCACTCCTAAAAAATTGGTCTGTCACGATATAAATCGACTTTTGTGATTTTTCTATCGAAGCTTAATCGCGACCATTGTAGACCATTTTTCGCGACGGGGTTGGTCGGAGACGTATACCGAAAAAAAGGTTTGGTAATATCAAACTAAGCTGCAGTTACGGGTGGCGAAAGAAATATTTGGTCGATTCAGAGAAATATTTAGTTCGCACCCAAGGCGCGAGCTTAGCGAGCGGAGTAAAGTGGCTTGCCGACATTCCATGAAAATGTCAAAACACTGAACAAGCTGAAATGCATTCCGAATTTATAATAATACGAAATATTATTTTTCTGAATTATTTTACCGAAAGTATTGAAAATCTTTCATCCGATTTGTCAGAATTACGAACGTGCATTCTACCGAATGATCAGATGTCTCATGCACGGTCTTTTACCCACTTTTCTATGTTCCTCAATCGACATGCTTCTGTCACTGGCTGCATTCAACATACAGTTCAGAGAAAAATAACAAATAATTTTTTTATACGTAGTCTAGTTTCTCGAAAAAAATTTCGAGACGTCAGAGCTCAAAATTCCGCATCGCACGAAAGCCACTCAACTTGACAGACAACAGTGACACTAGAAAAATTCATTCTGACGTGTTGACAGGAACCTCGTTTTTTTTATGCAGCTGTAAAAACAATTATCCTCATTTCTATTCGTGATTTGAGTTTTTTTCGAACAAAAGCTACGTTATCGTTCGTAAAAAACATATTGCTCATGCATAAAAATATCTCCAAAACCGCGTTGGAGTCGCACTGTCTCTGACATGGGGAACGAAATATTTGTCATGCTATTACTCACTTGTTATGTGTCGGAGGCTTCACTTTCGAAATACCTTCATGTTTACTTAAATTGGAGCGTTTTTGAGAATTTTTCAAAGCAACTCAAAATCCTAAAAAATCTGACAGATTTACAATTTTTTTGTAAGATAAAAGTGTCGTCTGTAATCACGTAGGGTAAAAGTGGCGAATATGGCCCACCTCGATTAACGTAAATCAATGATATATAGACCGGTCCATATTTCCCACTTTTACCCTATTTGTAGCCCTTTGTATAATTAAACTTATACATTAAAGTGTAGGTATACGTGAATTCATCTCTATTTTACGTGTCGACGGAAGAAACAGCGAATTCAAGTGGCTTTAGCTTTGCTTAAAGCCACTTTGCAACGCCCAGCCTCATCTATCTCTCAATATAAACTTCCGGCATCCTCGTACCTGAACAAAACTTCCGTTCTCTGTAGCCGGTTTAGACCCTCGCAGCCTAACAAAGCGTTTCATTAAACTACTAATCATAGGATACTACCGTTTTGACGTTCGCCTCGATTATCATTAAACCACCCCCGCAGTGAGTGGAACGTCGGCGACGCGCGTTTCCTCATACTTACAACGTCCTCGTTCACGTTTCCTTCAGCGCTTTGTACCAACTCCCCCATCCCAGCCTACTACGTAGTCCTATCCTCGTTCTTAATTAAATTTCTCAACGCTTTATTCGCTCAGCGTCGATGATAATACACTAAGACGATGCACGTTAATCCTCAACAACCCTTCAGCTACTTCAGAGACAGTTTTGACCACCGCCAGTCGTTATGACACAGTTTTGATCATTAAATTTATGTCGGATGCAATTGCAAATTGAAGCATATCTCGAGCGGCGATGAAAAGATAAAGATTGTACTTTCATTTTTATTAATTTTTTTCGTATAAAGTTGATTAAAAGAAATATGCGTGGATTAGCGTCAACTAAGTAAGTTTTTTGAGTGATTGTCGAGGTTTAATTTTTTTTTCTTTACACACCCTCGGATGTGGAGGTGAATTTACATAGTAGGTATTCAAATAGTGGCTTCATGGATATTTCTTTACTGCCCACCTAACGGTCGGTATCGATTGCAGAGAGCGTGACAAATGAACAATATATCCCAGTTTGTGCTACACGCCGTCGGTGGGATTAAAT
Organism: Ichneumoninae sp. B BG-2022a; assembly: GCA_030522725.1. Taxonomy (NCBI): domain Eukaryota; kingdom Metazoa; phylum Arthropoda; class Insecta; order Hymenoptera; family Ichneumonidae; species Ichneumoninae sp. B BG-2022a. Next base: position 2,150 of record JAPYZD010001198.1, on the reverse strand, counting down.
TTTTATAGTGAAATTCGTGCTGCACAAAGACATGAGTTGCGGCATGCTTTTGGCTGCAATTAAATATTAAGAATCGCATTAAACATTTTACGTAAGTACACTGAGAGAAGGATCTAGTAAAAAATACTATATCGCTTGAGAGACATTATCATAGCACATAGTAAGTACCGGATTCATAAGAATTTTTCTTAGATACTATGGTAAAAACTCTCGGAAATCTGAGACTTTCTGCCATAGGTGGCGCCCTGGCGCCCTATTATTATGTGACATGGTCATTTTTCTTAGATATTACGGTAAAAACTCTTGAAAATCTGAGACTTTCTGCCATAGGTGGCGCCCTGGCGCCCTATTATTATGTGACATCGTAATTTTTCTTAGATATTATGGTAAAAACTCTTGGAAATCGGAAACTTTCCGCCATAGGTGGCGCCCTGGCGCGCTATTATTATGTGACATGGTAATTTTCTTAGATATTATGGTAAAAACTCTTGGAAATCTGAGACTTTCTGCCATAGCTGGCGCCCTGGTGCCCTATTATTATGTGACATGGTAATTTTTACTAGATCCTTCTCTCAGTATAGAGAAAGTGTTACTTTGCATTAAGATAATTAAAAAAAAATTAATTACCTACGAATAGCAGCATAATTTATTTGTTTTCAATTCAAGCTCCTATGCGAATTTTCTTTAGCAACCCCCTTGCTTATACACGTACGTTGGATTAGCATGTATTTCAGCTTTATGCAGAATTTTTTTAACTCTCCACCGCGCTATCGTTATCGACTGCGTCACGCGAGTGTCGGCGCAGCTCCCGAAGGTCCTCGTTACAAAAACCGAACGATCCGAGTCACGTCGGACGCTATAAATCGTCATCGATCCTCAGCCCGTGCACCGTGCCGGAAACGACGTGGAGAAGTTGCCCGCGGGGCACAAGATTAGGTAAAGTGCGTCACACGCAAATTGCCCGAATGAGACGTTACACCAAATGGGATTCTCGCTGACGTCATGCAGTTGTAAATCAGCAAAGCGCGTGTGTGTGCGCGCGCGCAAGCGGTGGTGAAAGAGCAGCCGGCGCCCACAGAGAATACCGTCGTCCGCTCTCTTTCTTCTCTTCTTATTTCCTCGCGTTTCTCTCGCGTACCTTCCCCTCACCGCAGGTCGCCTAGCTCTACCCTTTTGTTCGTTTTTTTTTCTTTCTTCATTCTGCACACATATCGCGAGCTCGCAAATAATCTCCGAGCGCGAGCAGTTCCAGCATCGATTTTCGCACGCTGTTCACCGGTCCCGGAACATACGAGATTTTTTTTCTATTCAGCTAAAAATACCGCCGAAAGGTGCCCGCGCAATTTTCGAGGCGAGGAGGTATCGACAGATTACGAGGCTGTTAAAACAAATATTGCTGAGTCGAAGCACTCGATGCGATTCTCCAATTTCGTTCGTATCACTCTAAAAAATAAATAAAAAAAAATCGATGAGAGGATGATCAGGGATTAAGTCCTATATATCCTAAGTCCCCTTAACGAGCTACCGCCCTTGCTATTCTAAGCCCATTAATGGGCTCGCGCCGTTATTGTTTTAGCCCTCTTAATCGACTTGCGCCCTTATTATTCTAAGTCTCGTTGACGGACTTATGTCGTTATTGATCTATGAGTACGAATGTCTGTGAGGGTGTTTGTAAATATCTGTGCCGATGATTGCGAGCGCGCGAAGCGCACGATCGACTACAACCACTAGTATGTATCTCTCAATAATATATCAAAATCTCGCCGCTGTCGCCGCCACCGCCGAACCATCCGCCACCGCTGTCGTCGTCGCTTCCGTGTTCAAGAATCGAGGGGGTCAACTTCACCATCGGAGAGGGCGGACCCGTTCTATGAACTTCATAGAACGGGTCCCTTTTCCTCCTCATCGTGAGGGAAAATGATCAGCTTCATTATATAGGGAGCTCCTCCCCGTTCGGCGAAGCTTACTCTCCCCCCCCCCCCCCTCTCATTTGAAATAGGGGAGAGCGGGACAAAATGGGGCAACAGGGCAAAACAGGGTTTTTGGGCAACACTAAATTTTCCAATCATTTTTGGATCGGACAAGGTGGCAAAACTGGGCAGAAAAGCCTGATGTATCCGATAGGGCGAATTCGGGCATCCAAAAATTAT
>JAPYZD010001197.1:0-22998 GCA_030522725.1 Ichneumoninae sp. B BG-2022a | reverse complement strand
GTATTACTATAAAAAAAATAATTATTATAGAGCCTAATGGTCAATTGGCTCCGAAACTGCAAAGAAATCTTGCTTTTCCGAGACAAATGTTGGACGGAGAGTCCAGCGAGAGGTGGATTATTTTAATGGCACAATAACGAAACAGTATCTTTCTCTGTTCGTTGTGCAAATCACACATTCTTCCTATGGCCTAGCTGGAGATTCGACAATTTGACGAGGTCAAATTCATCGACCGACCGAAGCCGACATCCCGAAAAAAATTTGCAAGACATTTTTCCACCGAGTTAAATAAAACCTATGACAAAAATAAAAAAGTCATTATAAAAACTATCACTAAAAAAAAAAAAAAAATTAATGCAGTCAGTTGGCTCCAAAATCGCAAAGAAACGAAATCATCGAATTGTCTTGGAAGATTGTTACTAAATGGAGCATTACGATACTAGTGCGAAAAACGTTTGTCGCGCGAGTATTTAAAAAAAATTATTTCACATGGTGTGAAAATGGGCATTTTCCCACCGAGTTAAATAAAACCTATGACTAAAATAAAAAAATAATTATAAAAACTATCATTAAAAAAAAAAAAAAATAATTCAGTTCGATGGTCAGTCGGCTCCGAAATCGCAAAGTAATCTTACTTTTCCACGCGGTGCATGAGCCGTGCTCGACTCCCGGCGATCCGTTATCGGCGGGGTCGTGTGCCATTCCAGTCCGGTGAGCAAGAACCACGACGGCGTAACAGCAGTCTCGCGAATGCACAAAGACTCGGGCCGGGCGATGAGCAAGAACAATTTAAATTTTCTTCGACCCGACCTTGTAAAGCGAAGGCTCGAGCATCTGCACACGGACTGCATTCGATACGAAGATCGCAATATGGGAAAAAAAGCCCATCGCGTCGAATTATCGCCGAGGCGGATGATCCAATAAATTATATACGTTACGCCTTTTCTCCGAGTAAACATCGTGGGCGCTCCATGCCGGAGGAGGATTTTCCCAGGATGAGACGAGCAGATAAAGAGCTCGCTGCCGTATTACCGACAGCCCGTGTGGGAGCGAGATTCGAGCAGTGTTGCGCTCTCATTAATAAAATTACGATAAAATAAAAATAATGGCTCGATGCTGTTGTTTCCTTACGCCTCGTTCTCGAAGATACTTTTATCGACTCGGCCGGGCACGGTTTCACGAGGATTTTTATCGTAACTCGCGATTCCTAGAGTCTCCATGCCGGTCCTGTACTCGTCCAGGGAGATTTCGCCCAAGCCCTCCGGATCCAGACTCTGGAATAGACTCCTGATGTGCCTGAAAAAAAAAATGACATACGATCAGCATATTTAATATTACAAGATTTTTAATTCTCCCTACAAAAATAAAAATGTTTCTTTCTAATTTAAAAATCTAAGAAAATGCACCCTATCCGTCCTTGGTAATTACCAATGCCCCGGTTGACTTAAGTCCAGAACCGTTATAGGTCGCTGGTGGTGATATTAAAAGATTGATTGCAGCGGCAGCGGAAATGAACGGAACTGTGGGAGGTCGAATAACAAATAGGCAAAGCCTATTTGTTAATGGAAGATGTTAAATTAAAAAAAAAAGACAATGTGTTACTTCCGATTCTGGAAATTAGAAATTTAGAGTGTCCGATGTTCAGCCAGCATTACCAGATTTTGGATTTTTCATACACAATACAAAATAAATAAAAAAGGAAATTCATCATATCCGTCTCCAGCAATTACCACTTAAGGCCCGAATCTCTGCCGGTCGCTGGTGTGACATTAAAAGATGGTTTGCGGCAACAACGAAAATGAACAGAACTATGGGAAAACGGAGAGACAAAAACGAAGAAATTACACTTTAGAGAATGACCTCGGGGTCTTAAAAGAATTAAACGTGAAAAAAAACGTACGATTAGCTTATTTGATATTCCAAGATTTTAGACTTTCCCCACCAAATAAATAAAAAGAAAATAAATTTAAAAAAAAGAAAATGCATACGTTTCCAACAATTTCCCCTGCCCGGTGGACTGAAGCTCCGAACCGCTATCGTTCGCTGGTGCGACACCGAAAGATTGTTTGCAGCGGCAACGGAAATGAACGGAACTGTGGGAGGACAGAGAGCGAGAAGCGAAGAAATTACACTTTAGAGGCAATATGACCTCGGCCTCTTAAAATGATTAACCGTGAAAAAAAAAAATACGTACGATTAGCTTATCTGATATTCCTCGATTTTAGACTTTCCCCACCAAATAAATAAAAAGACAATAAATTAAAAAAAAAAAGAAAATGCATCCATTTCCAACAATTTCCCCTGACCGGCGACCTTAAGCCCGGGACCGCTATCGTTCGCTGGTGCGAGACTAAAAGTTTGTTTGCAGCGGCAACGGAAATGAATGGAACTGTGGGAGGACGGAGAGCGCGAGGCGAGGAGACGACACTGTAGAGGCGGAATGACCGCGGCGTCTTAAAATTATTAACCGTAGCACGACATCGCAAACTCTCCTCCATCCTCCCTCGTTTCTCCCCGTCGGGTCTCATCCGCTCGTTCTCGTCCTCGTCTTCGCTCGTACGGCTTTCGAGGCGCGCGAGGTATAATCTTCACCAATTCCGTTTGTCACGAGACCGCGGTTCGTGGGCTGCCGGCGACGACGACGCTCCTCACCGCGAAATTAAGGCTCGCCGCTCGCAGTGGCGAACTCTTTCCGCGCTGCTGTTTACGCGAGCTGCCGTCTTGATCGTCGTCCGGCGATCCACCGAGGGCGAAGTTGCGGGCGAGAGACGAAATGCGAAAGCCCGAGGGAAGATGTATTATTACTTTCGTCCAGTAATAACGACGACGTCGTCGCTCGTGCCGTCCGCGAACGACGAAGAGACGACAGGATGCTCCGGCACTTTTCTTTGCATTAGCGAGAAGCCGAACTGCGGATGGTGAAGATGATGATTCACTGTTTTCTTGATTATCCAACCCCTTCGCGAAATCCACGGTTCGCCTCTTTGATTAGGAACGGTGAATTCGCCGTACCGCACCTCCGGGTTTCTTCTTTTTCTTGAAAAAAAAAGAAGAAAAGAAACAGTTCCTGCGTTAATGGGCGAATAGAGCGAGGATTGCAATTACCGGGGGTCGAAGAGCAACGGCGGCTCGGCGAGGCCCGATCTGAAGAGCGTACACTTGTCCAGCAGATCGTGCAGATACCCGACAGGATCGTCCGGCTCGTGAACGAGCAAGTGCCCGATGAGGAAGTTGAAGAGCTCGAAGATCTTTCGGTCGGCGAGATAACTCTCGGCTTGGGCCTCAGCGCTGGACGACCTCCCCTGAAACAGAAATGGAAAATATTTTATTGATACATTTTCTGTGGATATGATTATGTTTTGATATATTATTAAATTAATAGTTTTTAAAATAACATGCGAAATTTAACGAAGCGATTTTTTTTCTGTGACGAAACAAAATCAAAAAATACATTGATAAATGTTCCGTCGATATAATTGTGTATAAATAGATAACTAAATAAATAAATATAAAAATAACATGCAAAATGGAACGAAGCTACGTTTTTTCTATGCTGAAAGAAAATCGGAAAATACATTGATAATTCTTATATCGATATAATTGTGAATAAATAGATAACTAAATAAATATAAAAATAACATGCAAAATAGAACGAGGCAATTTTTTCTTCAGTGCTGAAACACAATCATAAAGTACATTCATAAATGCTCATCGATACAATTATGTGCAAATAAATAACTAAGGAACTAAATTTGAAAATAACATGTAAGATGGAAGGAAAGGAATTTTTTTCGTTCCTTCCCATCGCCGAGAATAATAGAGTCCGTGGAAGGAAATATTTGTCTCGGAATTTAGGAGAACCAGCAACCGAATAAATAAAAGATAAAAAATAAACATGCAAAATAGAACGAAGCGAATTATTATTTTTTTTCGTTCCCCGCCTTCGACGAGAATAATAGACACGGAGGAAGAAAGTATTTGTCTCGGAATTTAGGAGAACCGAGGGGGCCGCGCGTCGATCACTCGAGAGTTCATTTCGGCTGTCCGTGGCCTTTCGTTTCTCCGGAGAGTTAAAAATTGCCCCGCGCTCGGGACTCCGCTCGGTTAATTCGTCGGAGTTGCGGTAGCACGAAATTGAGCGTGAACGCGCGAGGGCGAGCATAGCGGGTCCTCCGACCTCCCCCTCGAGTGCCAAACTGGCAGAGGAAACGTGAAAAAAATTAAAAAAGAATAACAAGCCAATCATGCGGGCGCGCAGTTCCCCTTTGGCACTCTCCCCGAGGAGGATTTCGAAATTGGGCCGATTCATCGAAATCCATCGTCCGGAGCTACATAATAGCCGCGCGGTTTTCTTCTTTCGCTCCGTCTCCGTCCGTCGCGTCGGCGTTTTGTGGGATGCTCTGCTCGTGCCCGAGACGACCCGGAGAGGTCTGGATATAATCGGTCGCCCGCCGGCTAAGACCGACGAGGTTGCGGACCGGAATTTATTTATCGACTGCATTCTTTCGGGCGTGAGAGGTCCTCCCGCTTCGCCACTCGACGCCACTCCGGCCACGTCGGCTCTGCACAGTGTATCCTTTCGAACCGTCGTAGATCGATTTCTCGACTCGATGTGCTCTTGCAGGTCCGCTACGCAGTTTGCCATCTCTCGATAAGGGGACTTCGCAGATTTGGCGGACCTGAAATTCAGTCACTTTTTAGATTTCGTATAACAAGCCTCAAACTAAATGCAAACAGTTTTTCTTATGGTTAGCATGTATGTCAACATTGTTACGTAGGAAAATACATTAAAAATTCTGATATTACTTATAACAATCCTTGTTATTGCTGTTTGTACTAAACAAGTACTTTTCACTTATCACCACGAGATAAGTGAAAAGGTCTGGTAAAATTATCGAGAATAGCTTTAGTGTATCTATAGTGTAAATTATCCGGTCCGGTAAAATTATCGAGAATAGCTTTAGTAACTCTAAAACGAAAGTTGTTCCCATTGCCCTCCTTTATGGACGGAATTGAAAGAAAAATTTATAAAAAAAAAAATTCACACAACGCCGAGCTAAAAAAAAACTTTGCACAGTATCGTTTCGAACAGTCGTAGATTTCTCGACTCGATGTGCTCTCGTAGGTTCGCTAAGCAGTTTGCCATCTCTCGATAAGGGGACGTCGCAGGTTTGGCGGACCTAAAATTCAATCACTTGTTAGATTTCGTATAACAAGCCTCAAACTAAATGCAAACAGTTTTTCTTATGGTGAGCATGTATGTCAAAATTGTTGCGTAGGAAAATGTATTAAAAATTCTGATATTATTTATAACAATCCTTGTTATTGCCGATTGTACTAAACAAGCACTTTTCACTTATCACCACGAGATAAGTTAAAAGTTCCGGTAAAATTATCGAGAATAGCTTTAGTAACTGTAAAACGAAAGTTGTTCCCAATTCCGAAAAAAAAATTATAAAAAAAAAATTCACACAACACCGAGCTAAGAAACAAAACGTGCAAAATTTGGAACAATCGATAGTAACAATTTTTGAGAATTTTTGTTCTATGTTCACGAGATCCGGATCCGCGAATTTGCGGCCAGTTCTTCGGTGAAAAACCGAATGGCAGGCTCATTGACCCCGGCAATTTTTTTTCGCAGCTGACTACCCACGAGTAGATTTCCGTGCGTTTCAGTCCGTATCAGAAACGCCTCGAAGCTGCACAGACGTTACGCGCGATTGTGCACGGTGACCTGAACTGTACACTCGGGGCACAATGTAGGAAACTACGAAGTGCATAGTGAGTATCTGGCCGAGCATAGGAGGATACTCCGCGTCTGAAGAGGGTCGTTAACGTGCCACCGCTGTTTACCGTAATTCCATGGTGGATATGCAGCTACGTAATGCGCACGGCACGTAGTACTACGTTCTAGCACAAACGGCGCTCTCCTTTCCGAACTACAAAAAAGAAGAAAAAATATGGTAAAATAACAACTTTTTAAACGTAAAAAAATATGATAAATTGCGATTTTTTTAAACGTAAAAAAACATGGTAAAATACGATTTTTTTTAACGTAAAAACATGGTAAAATACGATTTTTTTAAACGTAAAAAACATGGTAAAATACGATTGTTTAAAACGTAACAAAACATGGAAAAATACGATTTTTTTAAACGTAACAAAAACATGGTAAAATAAAAAGATTTTAAGTAAAAGAACCTCAGGCTTGTGATAACGCATTAGCCATACTTTTCGACAATTCCATATTTCCAAGACACCCAAAAGCTTCGATCAATATTTCTTTTTCGTAAATAGACGAACTTTTATTTATCTCCCCGGGAGTTTGTCGAATTTATGAACGATCGAAAAATTACTCGCCCTTCATCGAATGAAATGAATAAAACTCCTTTCCGACTAAAAAAAAAACAGGATAAAATAAAATTTAAAAAGTAAAAAACACATGGTAAAATAAAAATAAAAAAATAACCATATTTTTCGACAATTCCATATTTCCAAGATATCTAAAAGCTTCGACCAATATTTCTTGTCCGTAAATATACGAACTTTTATTTATCTCCCCGGGAGTCTGTCGAATTTATGAACGATCGAAAAATGACTCGCCCTTCATCGAATAAAATGAATAAAACTCCTTTCCGACTTAGAAAAAAAAAACAGGATAAAATCAAATTTAAAAAGTAAAAAACACATGGTAAAATAAAAATTAAAAAATAGCCATATTTTTCGACAATTCCATATTTCCAAGATATGCAAAAGCTTCGACCAATATTTCTTGTCCGTAAATATACGAACTTTTATTTATCTCCCCGGGAGTTTGTCGAATTTATGAACGAAGTAAGAACAACAGAAGCGAAGCTACCGGGGTTCCGCCTCCCTCGCGCAAAGTCGAGGGTCGTTGCACAGGGTACGACAGGCATTACCGAGGGGTGAACACACACGCACGACGGCCACGTGTCGTCCACGCAAGGGGAACGTGTCGAGCGGCTGCCTCTATGTACCTTACTTCGCTCGGCTGTGTTCATCATCAAAGGAGACTCGGATATAACGCGACCGTGGGAAATCGGACTCGCGACGTAGCGGCGAACTGAGGGCTTTTATGTGTAACTTTACAGTACAACTTGCATGCGTGCATGCGTGCATGCTAGAAGTTCCCCCTGGCACACGGTGCATAGGCTCGAATCGTCACGCGTCACGAGTCGATTTTTTTCTGACTAAGTAATCGATCGTTCAGTCCGATCTTCATTTTTAATAAAGTAATCATTATTTATATAAATCAATAATATTTATAATAATAATAATAATAATAATAATAAGTTAATATCGCGTGACTAAAGCCAGAAAGGCGTATTTTATATGCTCACGCAAAATAAGATACGCTCCTTCGATACTTGATTTTACTCACGCGATTTTATCAATCCAATATATTAATATGTATTTTCGTAATGGTATATAATCATTTATATAAAAAAATGAACGGTTAATTTTATCTTCCCACGAGCTGAAAGAGATTCGATAGAACGGAGAGACTTGAATTTATGAGTCTGTAAAATGATCTCATAAGTTTTCCAATTCATTCGAATCTTCGAATTACGGTGACGCGACAACTGTTTTTTTAAAAAAATTTTTTTTTTATCTAAGGGCCACGTGCGTCTTGCAGATAAATCAACAAAAATTAATCGACCCGCGCAAACTCCGGCTTATCCGTGCGTCACGAAAGGATCCGTCTCTAATCTCGAATATTAATCATTATAAAAGCCTGTCCTCTCTTCGACGCGCGGCTTTCGAGCAAACTTCCGGGCGGCCACGTGTTGCCTCCCACTTTTAACAAACTAATAATAATTATTTATTTGTAGAAATAAAAAAATTATCAATATTTTAATATCGCGTGACTAAAACCAAAAAATCGTATTTTATTTACGCACACAAAATAAGATACTTCGATGCTTGATTTTACTCACGCGATTATATCAATATAGTATATTAATCAGGATTTTCGTAATAATATACAATTACTTATATAATATTAATTATATAATATATAAATTATTTGTATTTATTGTTTAAAAAAATCTGAACAGTTAATTTTACCTTCCCACGAGCTCAAAGAGATTCGATAGAGCGAACAGACATAAATTTACGAGTGTGTAAACAATTATATCTTCCATATTTTTCAATTAATTCGAATCTACGAATTACATCAGCTCGACGACTGTTTTCTTTTTTTTATCCAAGGGCCACGTGCGTCTCGCAGAGAAATTAACATAAATTAATCGACTCGCGCAAGCTCCGGCTCATCCGTGCGTCACGAAAAGATCTGTCTCTAATCTCGAATATTAATCATTATAAAAGCCCATCTCTCTTCGACGCGCGGCTTTCGGGGAAACTTCCGGAGGGCCACGTGTTGCCTCGGCGTGAAATGACGCAGCGGTTATGCGTAAAATGCCAGAGTCCCACGACGACGATTCTACAACCGAGAAGTAAATGCGTCAGGGAGACGGTGGTTGCTATTATTAAACCCGGCGAACCGAGGGCCATCGGGGGAGAGCCCTAAGTCTCGTCATTTACAAACTCGTCTTCGTCCCTCGTGCGCATGCGTACTCGACTGTCCGTACAGCACGCAATATTTTGAAATCATTTTAGAAATATTTTCAATAAAAATATTTTTTAATATTGACAAAATATTTTCAATATTGATAAAATATTTTCAATATTGATCAAATATTTTCCACATTGATAAAATATATACGTGCTGTTTACATCTTTGCCCTTATGCGCATCCGCACTTGACTGCCAATATAGCACGCAATATGTTGAAATCATTTTTTAAATATTTTAGATCTTTCAAATATTACGAAATATTTCTGAACTATTCTATCAAAATATTCCAACGAACCGTTTCGTAAATATTTCAGAAATATAAATAATCTTTCAACACATCTCAAACGTTTCTTGAACTTCATAAATTTCTTAAACATTGTTTACTTCTACCAATGTTTCCGTGTTTATACAGGAGTGTATATGCAATTTGGATCGGTGCTGCAATCTTTCACATTTTGCTGAAACGTTTAAAAAATAAAACTTTCATGCTTAACAATTCTGAAACATTTCAATGTAAAAATATTTTCAATATTGACAAAATACTTTCAACATTTCAATGAAATATTTTCGAACCCTTTGAAAAATATTTACGTGCTATGTGGGAAGTCTCGTCATTAACAAAACCGTCTTAGTCCCTTCTGCGCAAGCGTACTCGACTGAGAGCTCGTATGGTCGCGTCAGAGTGGAGTTTTACTTACTCGACTGGCGACTATATGAGCTACACGAATCGTACAACGATATACATTACACGGTCGAAGGGGGCGCCTCGCATTAACCGAGCACCGTGGCGCTAAAGCAAGCCGGTGCTCCCCCATTGCGTTCCCCCCTTCCCTCTCGAGGCGTTCCTGTGGGAAACTCGCGAGTTTCACACACGCACAGTTTCGAGCAATAATAAACAGAGGGAAGGGGGAGGCACAGGGCGAAGCCCTTCCTGGCCTGGCAACCTACTTACGGAGCACACAACACCACTACGTAGCTTGGAGCTTCTCAGACGCGCTACGGGCGATTCCTTGTACGTAGCGCACGGCTACCATAAGCCAGTTGGTATGTGCGAACGAATGATCAAAGTCGGAAGGGCTTGAGACTCGGAGTCGGAAGGTTTCTACACGCTAAAAAAAAAAATATTCGTACATGTAACCAAAATTTTTCTTGTCAATTTAAGTTTTCTTTTTTTTTCTGCAGAGAACTTTAAGTCTGAAGAAAAAAAAGACAGTGGAGAAAAAATGTTTGTTATATGTACGAAGGTTTTTTCTTTTTATCGCGCACGATCAGGTTTTTCTTCGTAGATTTGACCAACATCTGGCTTACTAATTTAACTTTTTTGCGATGCGTAAATTCGGATGATCAAAGTCGGAAGGGCTTGGGACTCGCAGTTGGAGGGTTTCTACACGCTAAAAAAAAGATTCGGACATGTGACCAACATTTTTCTTGTCAAGTTAAGTTTTTTTTTCTACAGAGAACTTTAATTCTGAAGAAAAAGAAAAACAGTGGGGAAAAAATGGTTGTTATATGTACGAAGGTTTTTTCTTTTTATCGTGCACGATGAGGTTTTCTTGGCAATTAAAGTTTTTTTTACAGAGAACTGTAATTCTGAATTACAAAAAAAGTAGTGGACAAGAAATGTTTGTCAAATGTCCGAAGCTTTTTTTTCTACCGTGCGCGATGATGTTTTCCTTCTGGTATTGCACGCAGTGCACGACCGTACATTCGTGGGTATGTGCGAGCCGCAAATTCGGAGTCGCAGTCGAGACTTGAGATTCAGAGTCGGAAGATTTGTACGAGGTAAAAAAAAAAGATTCGTACATTTAACCAACATTTTTCTTGCTAATGTAACTCCTTTTTTGTCAGGGAACTAAAATTCTGACTGACAACAAAAATAGTGGACAAGAAATATTTGTTAAATGTATGAAACTTATTTTTTTTTTACCGTGCACGATGAGGTTTTTCTTCTGGTATCCGACAGTCGAGATTCGTGTGCATGCGCCGCGGAATAATCGTCACACGCATCAGGGGAAGAGCGAGGCTTGCCGCTACGTCAAGTCGATAGCGGAGCGAACGCACGTAGAGTGTACAGCGTGTGCAGGAGTGGTGTGCGAGACTCGAAAAAATCAAGTACCCACGCTTTGGGATTTGATGAAGAAAAAAGGAGAGCGGGGGCGGGGAAGGAAAAAATTTGAATGGGAGAAGAGCGATGGGAGTGGAAAAACGAGGAAGTGTTTAGGCTCAGACGGATCACACGACTTCGCACCTCCTTCGACGGTAAACGTGGTTTTGGCTGATTCTGATGGTCTTCGTTATTAAGTCGCTTTTTACGCTCCAACGTTGAGTCGCTGGAATGAATGTTTTTTTTTATATTGAAAGACAAATTGCGTGGTTCGTGGGACTGTAAGAGTTGATATTCACCGAATGAAATATAATTCGGGCATTATCGGAAATTACCCGCATCGGAACTTCCAGTTCATCGAGTGATCTTCCAGCTTCGAACTAAACTAATCAAACTAGCCTCACCGGCTGGGAACCGCGGGCGATGTTATATAAATACTACCGATTTTTAGCCTCAATCGGTCAATAATCACCGCATGAAATTCAATTCGCTCATTATAAATAGTGCCGATTTATATATTTATATCTTAGATATTTTAGATATTTGTAATCAATTATTAATAGATAAATAGCGCGGATTGTGGGCCTGAATCAGATAATAATCACTCGATGAAATTTAATTCGAACATTATTAATAGCCCTGATTTTTAGCCTGAATCAGTTGATAATTACAGAAAGAAATTTAATTCCGGCATTATCAGAAATTGTCCACATCGGATCAGTCTGATCATTAAGTGATCTTCCAGTTTTAAAATAGACTAAACTAAATTAAACTAGTCTCACCGGCTGGGAATCGCCGTCGATTTTAGCTTGATCGATCATCGTTGAAGATTGGTCCTGCCGGTTCGTGGAACTCTCGTCCGGATTATTTGGAATTCCGGCCGCATCGTTCCTCAAGATCTCGTCCCCGGAAGCTTCGCTCCTGCCGGCCTGAAAGTTCATAGTCCTTTCACCACCTTGCTTCAGTAAATTCTGAGTTGGTAAAAAAAAAATCCGACTTTGGTTTAATTAAACGTCGGAGAAATTCCTGTCGATTCGCGAGCGGAACAACCGAGTGCGATCTTTCCGGAGAACAAGAGAGTAAAAAAAAACGAGCCGAAGGCCTGGAGGAGGCGAAACTCAAAAGGAGTTGAGCCGACATGCCATAACCGTGTACTCCTTAATTCATCCGTTTCTGTCGCTGGCTTCATTCGAGGTGAATTCCAAGTACATTTGAGACACAATCAGTCGAATTCTTTTACCATTTTCCTGTGTTCCTTAAATTCCCACGCTTCTCTTACTCGCTGCACGAGAGATCCATTCCAGGACTTTGACTTTGACTTTTGCACATTTTTCCATGTAAAAAACAAGAAAAATCAAAATAAAGATAAAAATCTGAAAAAATTTATACGCATTCCGAAAAGTGAACGAATCATTTTCATTAAAAAAAAAGTTGAGTTACCACATATTTTGATGAACAATTTTGTTTCAACAGTTTGTTAATAACATTTCGAAATTATTATTATGTAAAATTAGTCTTTTCAATGCCTATAAAAAGTATGAATTTTTTCAAATTTTTATAACATTGGGAATTGTTTGCAATTCTTGCCCGAATTTCTCGAATTTAGGCCGAATGAACACCACTCGCTCCAACCTCCTTAAACCGGAAGTGACGTATTTCCGGTTTACAAGTGAAATTTTCAAGCCGGAAGTGACGTTACGGAAAATATTAAAATTTTTCTCCTAAAAAATTATAAACATAATTCCAACGTGGTTTCCCGAATGCAGACAAGAACATGTCAATTAAGAAACACTGGAATTTGAGTAAAATAACGTATGTGATACGAATTAAACGTATTTGGAATTTCTCTCGAATGCAGCCAGCGACAGAAACGGCTGAATTAAGGCTGGGGTACGCGGAGAAGAAATCGACGAATCGAGGTGTAGGTAGTACACAGAGCGCCGAGTTTGAACGCCGAACCGGTCGATTAAACGAGGAGAGCTCCCTAGGGTCATCGAGAAGAAGTATATAAGCTTCCTCTCTCCATTTCTCTAACTGCGTAAAGAAACAAACTCGTGCGCGTGCAAGAGATCCGCGGGTTTTCCAAGAAACTCACGGACGAGTCGGCCCGCCAACCCTTTCCGCCAGCCTTATAGGGTCATCACCTTCCTCGGTGTATAATACGCGCCGGTGCAGACCAAAGCCACCACCGATGGACACAGCGTATAGGACGGATCAGCTCTCCGACCGTCTAAGGTCGTTCGAGAGCGGATTCTTTTCTTTTTGCGGTTCCCTTTTTGCCGACTCGACTCGATTTTGCGCCTCGAAAATAAAAACTCGACCTGCACAACGATCCTAAGGTCGTAGGAGAGTCCATCGATCGCGAGAGATTACCGATCAAATTTTTTATGACCGAAAAAAAAAATCGACGAACCAGCATCGGATTCGATTCTTCGTTTTTGCCCGAGTCGCTCATTGTTACAGTTCTCTCCTTCCTCCGTCGGTGCCTTCGAAGGCAAAAAGAAAGTCGAGGGCTCGAAAGCCCTCGACTTTCGAGCCCTCGACTCGAAAGTCTTTTTGTTTTGTTTCCGTGGCCGAAACATTATTTTTCGATATGAGAAACAAAGTTAAAAATCTTCGTCGAGTCTCCCGGGCGCCCTCGCTTCGTCGTATCGAGAACCGATCGAAGACATTTCGAGACGATAAATCAGACGGCGTTGGAAAGGGGGCGAGCGCGTGCGATCCCCGCAACGACACAGAGCACGCAGGCGATGCTTACTTGTTTTTTTTTTTTTTTTTTTTTCTTCTTATTATTCTTCTTGTCCAGCTTCCTCTTGTCTCGCTGGAGCACATTCGAGGCGGGGACTTCGTAACGGTCTCTGGGTGGAGCTCGTTCGAGCCTCGACGCCAGTTCGCCTCACCGTCCGCTTTATAATACACAACACGGACCCTCCGAGAGTCTGCAACAGAGCGCATATTATATACATATATATACATTAGAGAGACCCGATTGCCCCGGAGCCTCGATGACTCAGCCGTCGAGGGCCCGCGAGACGAATTTTAACAGAGAGAACGCAGAAAGAAAATTAATATTAATGTTTTTAAAAATCTCAAACTGTTCGCTCGGTAACAAAGAAGAAAAAAGAAAACTAACGAAGCTGAAACTCGTGACTCCTCGAGTCATGTTTCTTTCCGTAGAAAGTTTCCTTTTAACCTGTCCACTCATCGTCGAAACCTCTCAACGATGTTCCTATCTTCCAAAAAAAAATTTCGACTCTTCCCGATAACGCTTCTGAGTGCCTCGTTCTCTTCATCCGGTGGCCCGAACAGCCTGAAACATGCGAATGGCGTGTTATGGATGTTGTTTTATCGTACACTAAAGCTTATGCTGTACGGAGATAAATGCAGTTCGAACTGAGTGCCTCGTCCAGGCCTCGCGGATTGAGGCTTTTTTTTTGTCGAGAAGCGACGAGAGGAAACTAAGAGAAATTTCAAATTCGTTGCGAATTTGTGCAAACGAATCTTCGCTTACATTTGTAAGAGAGGGAATTAATAAAGGCGTGGAAGTTGTGGTTCGGTTGCCGAAAAGAAAGATTAAGGAGCGGAGAGAAGAAGAAGAACCGAAGAAGGCAAGAGGGCATTTTTGTTCTGTACCGTTACTCGGTAAAGCTCCGTCTTTCTTCCCTCTCGTACGCGTTTAAATTTTCGAGTCATCCCGATGACGCTTTTGAGCGCCTCGTTCTCTTCATCCGGTGCCCTCGAACAACCTGAAACATGCAAGTGCCGTGTTACGTGCGGTGTTTTATAATACACTGTATATAAATTTTGTTTCAAAATTAATTGATCTTTCAATACTGAAAGATTTTTTTTATACAAACTGTTTCTGACATTTCAAACACATGCGTTTCTCAATTTTACAGTGAAATGTTTTATTTTTAATGAAAAACTTTTATAAATGTTAGACAAAATATTTGTAATTTTAATATCTGTTTTTATGCAAAACTGATGTATTAAATTTCGTGTACAGTTGTGATGACAATTTAATGTTCAGTGTATTAAAAACATTGGAAATACTTTATTTTTAATAATTTCCTTCAATTTTACTATAAAAGTACTTTAATTCTTTATAATTTACTTTAATTGCAATGAAAAAAGTACATTAATTTTTCATCATAGTTGTACATTAAACATAATGTACCAGTTATTTTTTTCATAAACCTTCCAATTCGGCACATTATATTAACAACTGTATTTTACATTGCTAGATATTTAGTCTCGTGCAGATGGCTCGGATTTCGTCAAATTTTTTTGACGAGCCGAGAAGCGACGAGAAGGTAACTGCGAAAAAGATCAAATTCGTTGCAAAGAAGTAAAGAGAGGAAATGAAGAGAGAGAGCGTAGAAATTGTCGTTCGGTTGTCAAAGAGAAAGATTAAGGAGCGGAGCGAAGAAGAAGAACCGAAGAAGGCAAGAGGAGAATTTTTGTTCCATACCGTTACTCGGTAAGCCTCCTTCTTTCTTCCCTCTCGTACGCGTTCACTCCTTTATTTCTTCACTCGACGACGAAGCGGAGTCAGGGTCATTATCTTTATCAATCTCTTGGATGGGGGCCGCGCGGCTGGACGACCGTTCCACCGGGAGCAGCGAGCGGCAGCTACGGGGCTCCTTCGTTCGTGACCATCTTTGGTTGCCGAGCAGGACGGGTTTACGGAAGAGAGCTGCCGAGGGCATCAGCGGCAAAGGAGCAGGAGCAATGCCATCAGCCGAGAGACGAAGGGAAGGCACGAGCGAGACTAGTTTCTCTTGCTCTCTGCTTTAATCTTCCTCCCGCTACGAGCCCGGTGAGCCCTTTGCCTTTCGAGTTTTTAAGTAACTTGTCCTCCACACGTTTCCCTCCTATCGCACGAGAGCTTCGCTGAAATGAGATAATAAAAAAAACAAAATAATAATAAGAAATAAAAATAAAAGACGAGACAGTACCGCAATTCTCGGACGTTGCACGTGCGCGACGTTTCGACCCAATTGCTCATATAGCTGCGCAACTTTTTCCTCGTCGTTATTTCTTATGATCGGAATTTATGTTGCTCGCACGATCGGCAAAAAAAATCGATCGAATCGTACCACGAATTACATTTTTTTGGAGTCATAACATTCATGTTGCTTTTACGAGAAATTTTTTTTTTTAGACAAGATCGACAAAAATTGAGAGGTAGGACAGAAATAAAATGTATATAGGCCTTTCGACTCAATTGCTCATATAGCTGGGTAACTTTTTATTCGTTCTTATTCGTTCTTATTGGAAAAAAAATCGATCAAATCGTACGACGTATTAATTTTTTTTAGTAATATTTAATTTAATGGATTTTACTTTTACAACGAATTTTCGTTTTAAACGAAATCCAGTAAAATTAGTCAATGGCACAGAAAGAAAATATTCAATCTGGTTACTACCTTTTTCCTGGGACGGATGTCGACTGTGTGTAAAAATTTGTCTCTAGAACTTTATGAGAATTCTAATGAGGTGCGACGAATTAATTTTTCGGATTGATATTTAATTGAATTGATTTTACTTTTACGACGAATTTTCGTTTCAAGCAAAATCCAGTAAAATCAGTCGACAGAACGTTAATAAAATGTAAAATATAGTGATTATCCTTCTTCTCGTAAAGCGAGATATTGTGTAAAAATTTGTCTGTAAAACTTTATGGGAATTCTAATGAGGTGCGACGAATTAATTTTTTCGGATTAATGTTTAATTAAATTGATTTAACTTTTACGACGAATTTTCGTTTCAAGCAAAATCCAGCAAAATCAGTCGACAGAACGTTAATAAAATGTAAAATATAGTGATTATCCTTTTTCTCGTAAAGCGAAATTTTGTGTAAAAATTTGTCTGTAAAACTTTATGGGAATTCTAATGAGGTGCCTCGTCTAGCTCCAGTCGACCTCCGACCCCTCGACGAGAGACCGCCTGGATCTTTCGCGCGTTATATACATCTCGTAAACATTGCACGTAATTGAAACAACAGCGCCATGCTTAGCTTTTTTCCCATTTCTTTTTTCTTTTTATGCTCTTTTAATATTTATGGTCAAGTCGCGCACGTGACTCGGCGTCTATCGAGATTTCCTCGGACGGATCCTCGAGGATGAAAGAGACGAGACGGTAGGAACGTGCTCGGGGCACGTTACACAATCCCACTCTTTATCGGAGGTAGCATCTTTTTTTTTCCTCAGTGGTTCGTTACAGCGCTTGTTCTTCTGAGCCAGGGCTATAGCCGGCCGGAGATCCCGACTAGACGAGGATGTTTTACCTGTTGTACAAAAGACCACACTGTTGTTAGTACTACGAATAAACCTGCCCCGTTCATTTTTATTGTTTTTCTTCTCAGCGGTCTCGAGCAAGTGAAAACTATTAAAATTTTCTCGTAGAATTTGTTTTGTTTTTTCCTCATAATTCAGGCCACTGGAATTTTCTTTTTGTTTCCTGTTTTAAGTTCCGCTCACTGCTCGACCATATGTTTTTACTGCGTATTAGTAAATTAGAATAAAATTAGAATAAACCTGCCCGTTCATCTTTATTGCTTTTTTTTCATCAGTCTCGAGAAAGTGAAAAGTATTCCAATTTTTTCGTCTGAATTATTTCGTTTTCTTTTTTTTCCTCATAATTCAAGTAACGGGTAATTTTTATATTTATTTTCTCGGACCAGTTCTGCTCGCTGTTCAACCGGGAGTTACGGAACGGATGAGGGTTTTTTTGTATATTAATAAATTAGAATAAACCTGCCCCGTTCGTCTTTACTGTTTTTCTTTTTTACCAGTCTCGAGCAAGTGAAAACTAATTAAATTTTTCTGTCTCAATCATTTTGTATTTTTTTCGTCATAATTCGATCGACTGATAATTTATTTTTATTAATTTCCTTGCCCAAGTGCCGTTCACCGATCGACCGGCAGCTACCGGATTAGCAAGTTTTTTAAAACTATATATTAATAAATTAGAATAAACTTGCCTCGTTCATCTTTATTGTTTTTCTTTTTACCAGTCTCGAGCAAGTGAAAACTATTAAAAAAATGTCCCTCTCAGAATCGCTGGTACAGTTTTATTTATTTTTCTTCATAATTTATTCAACTGGTATTTTTTAAAAGTTTCCTCGTGCAAATTACATTCACCGATCAACCAGGCGCTACCGGACTAGCGAGTTTTTACTGTATATTAGTATATGTCGAACTGTCGGCTCAGAAAAAAAGAAGAGAAAAGAGAATGTTAGAACTACGAATAAACCTGCCCCGTTCATCTGTAATGTTTTTCTTTCTACCAGTCTCGAGCAAGTGAGAACTATTAAAAATGTTTCGTCTGAATTGTTTTTTTTCCTCATAATTCAATCGACCAGTAAGTAATTTCTTTTCATTTCCTCATACAACTTCCATTCACCGACCAACCGGGAGCCGCCGGACTAGCGACTTTGTTTTTTACAGTATACTACGTATGCCGAACAAGCTCAAAAAAATAAAAGAGAATGTCAGAACTACGAATAAACCTGTCCCGTTCATCTTTAATGTTTTTCTTCCCACCAGTCTCGAGCAAGTGAAAACTATAAATAAATGTACCGTCAATTTTTATTTTCCCTCTTAATTCAATCAACTGGTAATTTTTAAAAATTTCCACTCGTAAGTTCCGTTCACCGATCAACTAGCGAGTTTTTCCTGTACATTAGTATGTCGAACTACAGTCTCAAGGAAAAAAGAAGAAAGAAGAACGAGGGAGGAGAATGTTTGCGTGGATGAAATTTGAGCCAGGTTCTCGCTCGGTTTTGGAGTCCGTAGGATAAATACCGTCGAGCTCCGGACGGGTGGAGTGCAGAAGCGAGGAGAGACGTGCCGTTCGAGCTGGAGCAGCGGTGAGGCAACGGTCGTCGGGGGCGGGATCGTAAAGAGGAGTCAATCTCGGTGTTATGACGGCTACGAGAACCCTACGGGTAAGCTCCGACGTCGTCATAGTCTCCGGCACGGCCGTGGCAACGGAGTCACGAAACACTACGGAGAAAATATTTGTCGAACGACGAAGCTCGGAGACTCGTAATCTTCCTCCCACTACGAGAAACGTGTACGGAATTAGATCCTTTTTTCGGGCCCCTCGATCCTTGTGTCCCTCCGGCCAGCGTGCCCAAAATCGACTCCGTTGCTCCCCTACCGACAGAAAAAAAGGCATTACTTCAATAATTTTGGACAAAAAAAAATCAAGAATTATTTAACAATAAATAAAAAATAAATAAAATAAATTAATAATAGCTTATTATTAATAAAATAAATAAAATAAATTTAACTCCGAGAAACATGTACGAAATTAGATCCTTTTTCGGCCCCCCTCGAACTTCTGTCCCTCCATCCAGCGTGTTTCAATAATTCTCGAAAAAATGAATTCAATAAATCTCGACAAAAATGAATTCAACAGTTCTCGATAAAATTTACTCAATAATTAGCGAAAAAATGAATTCAATAATTCACGAAAAAATGAATTCAATAATTCGCAAAAAAATGAATTCAATAATTAGCGAAAAAATGTATTAAATAATTCGTGAAAAAATTAAT
This sequence comes from Ichneumoninae sp. B BG-2022a, assembly GCA_030522725.1. Lineage (NCBI taxonomy): Eukaryota > Metazoa > Arthropoda > Insecta > Hymenoptera > Ichneumonidae > Ichneumoninae sp. B BG-2022a. Next base: position 3,732 of record JAPYZD010001197.1, on the reverse strand, counting down.
TCAATCAATGAAAAAATTAATTCATTCTCGAAAAAAAAAAAAACGAAAAGTCGACCACTCGAAAGAGAGTGGTAAAACGCACGGAGCATATCTCTACGTTATATGGCCCGAGTGCTTCACCGGTATTTCTTCCTTTGCACGAAGTGTTTATAATGCTCTCGAACGATCCGGGCAGGACGAGTAGATAAAACGCGAGGGGCAGTCCGCTCTCGGTTTCGAGTTCCTCGACTCCTGGCATTATCGCACTCGAAATTCCGAGGAACGGAGTACGTTTGCCTTGCACTCTCCGCAGACCCGACGAGTCTCTCGAACGATCGCTGATGATAATTGACGCGGGAAGTTTCGGCCGATTCGCGGAACCCGCTGATCGATGACCTAACGCCGAGCCACACGGTATTAATATATAGAAGCACGGAATATTTTCGCGGTTCCTGCGGGGAGAACAAATAATATCGTAGGGCAAACCTCGACGCGAAAGACAAACAGCGGCGCGTCGGAATTGCTATCCGGAGCAAACAAGCCCTCGTGGCTTTATCAGCTAGCGAGAAGAAAAAAAATGAGGCCCCCTCGTGTACGTGTCCTCGCTAAGCTTGGCTTATCTTCGACATATTGTTTCCGTTTCTATTCCCCGGCTCGCGGTGTCTTATTTGCACAGGAAAAAAAATCCGATAACCCGAGACGGTACAAAGAAGAAATATCATAATAAAAGAATTTTTTTTATGTTTATTGTAACGAGGCGAGAGCTTTACCTTTTCAGTTTTTAAGTAACTTGTCCTTTAGACGTTTTCGAGAGGTTCGGTGAAATGAGATAAAAAAAATAAAAAAGTGCGAAGCAAAATTACTTTGCGAATGCACATGCTTTCGTCACTTGTTACAATTTCGCGCATAGCTTTCTGTATGAAAGAATTCGTTGAACGATTTTCGTTTCCTCATACAGGAAGCTATGCGCAAAATTGTAATAGACGATGAACCGTGTGCAAATTACTTTGGACCTTTTTCGTAACATTAAAAAATGTCTACATCGCGTCAAATTGCAGCTCCATATTTACTCGAATTATACCGTTTTTTAGTCATTTTAAAAAATCAAAATTCCAGAAAATGCAACTGTAACATTACATAAATGCTTGGATAGATTTCGGCCAAATTCAATGCCAACAGTCTTCGATCACAGTATTATATTTGTATGCAGTTTAGGACGATAGTTGAATATTTACGTAAGTTAGAGCTACAACGCCCGCTTTTAAAAAATTTTGAAATCGTGTAAAATCTTGAACGCGGCCTCATTTTTCATGAAAATTGGATCAAGGGAAGAGACGTGATCAATCTGTTAGTGTGCCAAATTTCAACTGCCTATCTCAAGCCGTTTCCGAGGTAAAATCGCATTTCTAGACGGCTTAGACTATTTTAACTACACTAACTTCGACACTAAAACCTCGATCATCTTTTTTTTAACAAAAACATAGCTTCCTCTATGAGGAAGCAAAATAAAAGGCAAGGTAGTGCCGCAACACGTGGTCGCTGCACGTGCGCGAGGTTTTGACCCAATTGCTTGTATAGCTGTGCAACTTTCCACCGTGAAAAAATCTGATAACCCGAGACGATACAAGTAAGAAATATAATAATAAAGGTTTTTTTTGTGCTCCGTTCGCGGATTTCGTGTTCTCTCGTCCCCTCCTCGCGGACTCTCGTGAAATCATTCCGGTACGAAGCATTTTACCGAGAACGCTATAGCGGGTCCGCGCGAGAGATCATGACGGATAAAACCGGCTGCGCACCACATCTCGAGCACTGACGAGATGTGTAATAATCCCGTTTCTCTTCTTACGCGTACGGTACGAGCGAGCCGGAGTAAAAGGATTATTTGCTTCACTCGCGCGTCTCTATCGTGCACAATGTCCGATCGTGGACTTTTTGCTTCGAGGCGGAAAATGTTTCCGGGACCGATGCGTCACAGATAACCCCGAAGATATCTGCACGAGACAAAATGCACCGGACTGGAAATTTTTATGCAAAGACTGGCACATTAAATTTAACGTACAATTATGATGAAAAATTAATATACTCTTTAATGGAAATAAAAATGAATAAAAGTAAAGGACTTTCATAGTAAAATTAAAGTACGTTATTCAAATTAAAGCACTTTCATAGACAATTAAAGTAAATTATAAAAAATTAAGTATTCCCAATGTTTAAATACACTGAATATCATTTTTTCATCACAATTGAACATGAAATTTAATAAACTAGTTTCTGCATAAAAACTTCCAGTCCCGTGTATTTATTTCATACACATTTTTTTAACGTGTTGATCTCGTAGCCGACGTTCAAAGCCGAGGATCGGAGTAAGAGAGTATTCCTAGGTGTACCCCGGAGATTGTTTTAAATTCAAGAGTGAATCAGCTTTTTTGTGGAGACCTTTGGACTCGAAACCCGGCCCTTTTTCTCGTTCTCTCTTCGCCTCGTCATCGTCGAAACTTGGAAAGAAACGTCGCGTCGTCGAGGGTCCCCAGAGTACACACCCAGCGGCTTTAACCGTAGAAGAGTCTCGAAATGAAAATACCGCGCCCAAGGCCCAAACACGTGCGCTCGCTGAAAAAGAAAGAAAAGTTAGAGTCGTCGGGAATTTTTTGTTTTGTTTATTAGCTCTCCGAACTCCCTTCGGATGAACTATTCTGTACAAAAATTTGTATCATAGTGGAGAACCATTAATTACAAAAATAAATCATATTAACTGTTTTCATAGGCCAAGTCGAGTGCAGTCGATAGTATTTTTTTTTTTTCATTGGCTCTCCACGTGCGATTTGATTGAACCATTCTCTACGAAAATTTGTATCTTAATGGAGAATTATCAATAAAAATAAATAAATCATCTTAACCGATTTCATAGGTTGAAGCTATGTGAATAATTGCAAGACGACGAAGCAGGACTGGAGAACTGGAGTGCAGACGATGGGTTTTTTTTTATCGGCTCTCCGAGTTCGTTTCCAATGACCCATACGGTACGAAATTTGTATCATAGTCGAGAATTATTAATAAAATAAAAAGATCATGTTAACTGATTTCATAGGTTGAAGTTATGTGGTTTAATGGACCAGCGCTTGTGCAGCGTGTGTCGGGACATGGCGAGACGACGAAGCAGGACTGGAGCACTCACGACAGAGTGCGGTCGATGGTTTTATTTTTTTTCTATTTTTTTTTTTTACTCTTTCGATCTCTTTCCCTTTCTCGAGCGTGGGTGCGGCTCTTACCCGGGGGACAACGTCCATTGTTGGACGCCTCCTGTGTGAGCCCGACCGAAAATAAACGAAATAGAATGAAATGAAAACGCGAGACGAAGGCGCGGCCGGTACCGAACTCGATCGCGCGCCCGCGCTCCAAAACGAAAGAGACTGCGGGGGACTGCGCTCTCCGCTGCTCTCTTTTGCGAAGGTGGAGCAGCGACAGACACACACATCGGCGATAAGGAAATAAAAGGGAGGACTCTTGCTCCATTGTACGCAGATACCCCCCTTTACCTACCGGCATTGTTTATGCAGAACTCCGCTTCGCGGATCGAATTTATGCAGGGCTCTCTTTCGAGAACCGTTTAGGCTGCATTAACGTAACTACTCATCCCGGCTCGTAGTACGACTTGACCGTGTCTATGTGCTCTTCCAGCGAGTCCAGCCTCTGGTCTGCCTCCGCGCCGATGAATTATCTTTCTGAAAAACAAAATGTAATGTTATCGATTTC